>JAXUIC010000555.1:0-28779 GCA_035136125.1 Quercus rubra
TTTCCCAGGCCCTTATGCGAGGTGCCTCTACCCTTCCTCTCATAATCACCGCACTCCTGACTACTGGAGAAGGTTTCACTAGGTGGAGTCCTAGATCTCCGTCTATATGTGTCATCTTCTGAGTACCCCGGAAGAGGATTCAGACTCAAACGACGCTCGTTTGCGACGCGCGCGGCGTAACTTCCTTTTCAACTCATCGATCTCATGTTGCATGTCCCTGTTGTTCTCTGCATGGGGTGTGTAACCTCTCTCACGCGATTGGCTCCTATTACTGTGCACTGTTTGCCCACTTTGCTCACAACCTCCCCTTTGTTGTAGGTGTACTCCTGAGTAATTACGTTGGTGAACCACCTGATGCCGCCTGGTGCGGATTATCGTTGCCTTGATGTGGCCCTACCGTCGGTTGATGTGAACCTGATTCCTCCATCTTGCGCACTAAACCCAAATCTCTTTCAGATCAGGATCAAGCAGTTTCCCACAGACGGCGCCAATTGTAAGGACCAGTTTCGACTTAGATCCAACACAGGAATGGATCCAGGCCCACGTAGCCCAAACAATGAATTTGTAGAGTGCGGGAAAAAGAGCTAGTCTGATCTTGGGCCAAAATATTGGGTTTTAGTGTAAAAAAGTTTAAGACACGAACGTGGTATCTCCCCTTGATCCTCTTCGGACATGCCCTAAATATATGATTTTACTCTTCCCGTTTTTCTCCACCTATCTCCCGATCCCCCTTCCTTCTGTCTTTCCTCGCCTTATATATCATAGCTTTTTTGCCTTTTTTCCGCGCCTTCTCCTGAATCTTCCATCCTTAGCTGGAAAGCTGCTCCTTCACTGTTCAGGTATCACCTCCACATTAATGCGGCCAGAAGGTTAGCTGGGGGACATTTAATGCGGAGGTGACAGCATCACTAGATATTTGCCATTTTCTACCACTACTTTTTGTTGGATATTTTCCCCTTTGTGACGTTATAAGATTGTCCTGGGCACTGTTCCGAGTGATCAACAAGTCAACCAGGCACCTCGGACAAACGTTCCGAGGTGACCATAGTCCTCGGACACAGTCCCCACTCCTTGCTAACATGCTGCACCTCTCCTCGGATGGTAATTTCGCCCGTTCCTTGGCTGGTCGTCCTCGGATGTTCGTATCTCCTCATACAAGATATTGGGCCGGGCCTTTCCCTTTACACTGTTGGAGCCCAGGGCAAAATTGGCCCACACATTCCTTATGAAGAGTTTCACAGGCATCAATAAAATCAGCAGAAACATGATCAAAAAGACACTTCAAATTATCCATGACAACAAGGGTCAAGGATCAGCTCTTAGATCAAAAGATCTAAAACAAAAGAGCTACCCGCTCTGATACCACTTGTTAGTTTTTAGACCCCTTAAAACACAATTGGATTAACCTAGGAATTTAGCCAAGTTGTTAGTTAGTCAAATTAATTAAATCTAGGTTAACACAATCAAGTAATCATATCAAGTAAAGTAACGGAAATATAAATAACACAAGATATAATTACACAGGAAACCAAACCGGTAAAAACCTGGGGAGGATTTAACCTAGCTATCCTCAAGGTAAACTTGAATCCACTATCTTGAAAGAATCGAAGTTCATACAATAAGACTTACAAGCCCCCACGCTCGACTTCTTATTGCTACCCACCAGTAGAACTTACTGACACGACCACGTGCAAGCTCCGAATCCACGGACTCCTTCTTTCTTGGATTCACCACTAGATACAAGCACACCGGCTTATGTTTCTTTAGGCTTCAATGGCAGCAACTGAATTGATCATCAAGGTGTAGATAACATCTTCTCCTTGAAAACCCTAAGTTTATGTGAAGGAAAGCTCCTCAAAGATCTCACAAGAGATTCACACAAACCGCAATATGAGCAACAAGTCTTTAGAGAGCTTTTGGGTACAAAACCCTAAAATACAAAATGAGGCACACTCTTTTCTCTCTAAAAAAACTTACAAAAACGTTTTAGGGTTTTCCTTATATATATGAGTGTTTTACTTGAACCCTAATACATTTAAGTAGAGTTTGAGCTGAACTGGAACTCTACAGAAAAATAAATATGTACGTGGTTCGATCGATCAAGTCTAATTTTCAATCGACCGAGCCTTACAAATTTAGTCCAATAAGTTCTGCAATCACTCGATTCCAATTTTACAAATAAACATACTTTGAGCAAGCCTAAACCTAGACTCTATGTTTTGATCATGGTTTGCCAACATAATATAAATTGAAGTTCTAATACAATAGTTCCTAAAGTCTTAGAGCCTAACATTAGTGATTTTGGGATTGGATGGTTTTCTAATAGTTTTCTATTTATTGGCCAATTGGCATTATGTACATAAGGTTTGGATTTTGTTCCTATTAAATTATTGGAGATCTATTCGTAAAGAAATTTTTGAGGTATTTTGGATTTATTTGATTTAATTTCTGAGAATAAATTTTAGCTGTTAAGAAGGCCTTGCACACTTGTAGGATACTTACTTTATAAGTGTGCGGCCATTGTCACATGCTTATTTTAATAGTTGGGTTTGGGGCATGACAAAAACTACCTGAATGGTATAAGTTGAAGCACTAACGCAATTAGGAAAGTTTAAGCCATTGACATTTTAGATGAAAAACTAAGTTATGTTTAAAGTTTAATCAGATGCTGGATAAAGCTTAGAAAACACCTCTGTACCATTGATAAGAAGTTACTGTGATAGACTGATAGTGGATCAACCCGGAGTAGACCTTTCCTGCCATGCCATCAAAATAGGCCGCCAACCCCAACAAGAAGAAGTGGAGCCAACCTTCCATGTTTGACCGATTCGTCGTCCAGTGAAACGGCCCATCGGATGACTGAATTGGAAAATTCGCTGATGGACCAACTTGCCCAATCAGAGCAGAGGCATCAGGAGGCTATCGCTGCATTGCATGCACAACATAAGGAAGAAATCGCCGAAAGGTTGGCCGAATCAGATGCACGACATGAGCAGCAAATGGCAGAATCAAAGCGGCAAATGGATGAATCAAAGCGGCAAATGGATGAATGTCTGGCGGGCGTGAAAGCCATGTTACAAGGATTTGGGGAGTATATACCTGCTACACAAATTATGCAGGTACTGAAAATGTTGCCTTTAATATATTTCCAGTTGCGTGTTTATTGCAATGCATTGTTATGTGCCACTAATACGATGTCTATAATATACTCAGGATAGCGCTGCTAGATAGAGTGGGACTCTTCGTGGACATTTTGAAGATGGAAAATATGTTGTGTTGGAAAATGTTTATTTGGAATATTGTACACATGAAGTTTATTTGGACAATGTTTTTTGTGAACATACATTTAAGTTTACTTGATCAATATGTTAAGTACTTTTTTATGGCTCCACATTTGTGTACTTTTGTTGGATATGAATTTTTCCATTATGCTTGCTAACATATTATTTTGGAGCGCACTGGGACCATTAAGAGAGGGACATGGTCAGCCTCAATACCTTGAGAAGTTGCAGGTATGTCCATTTATACTTCTTTAGAGTGTATGCTTAGTTGTTTCATGGGTTAGAAGAGTTTGTTAGGAAGAAACTAATAAAATATGAAGTTATGATGTTCTCAGTTCTCTACTTGGCTCAAAATAGCTGACTGCTTTTATTATATTTTTGCAGTGCCATTATGAACATTGGCTATGAAGCATCCGGGATAGACCGTTAGAGTAGCCGCATGTGTGATGCTCGCTGCATCTTTTTTGTGTCAAATGAAGTTTAAAATTTTTCCTCCATTTTGTTGCTGTAAACTTCCTCAAACATTTGAACTTCCTTAAATTTTGTTAAAGATATTGATTGAAATTGTGACAAGTTTGAGAAAATTTTAGCTTGATATTGTGACAGGTTTTGTTGCTGTATTGATTGAAATTGTGACAGGTTTTGTGTGTTATAAATTCAGCTTGATAGGTTTTCTGGCTTAGAAAGGGGGAAAAAAAAAACATAAACTATAGCCGCGTTTCTAAAATGTGGCCAAAAAGTAGTATCTAGGCTGTCTACGAGGAGACTATGGCCGCACTTATTAAGCGCGGCCTAAGATTATGGTCTTAGGCTGCATTTTAAACGTGGCCTAAGGTTAGAACTGTAGCCGCGTTTAATAAGTGCGGCTATATCCCGATACATTAGGCTGCATTTAAAACGCAGCCCTAGGCATAAAGGTAAGGTCGAGTTTTCAACGCGGCCTAAGGTGTACGTCTTCGGCCGTGTTTAAAACGCGGCTACAGTATTGCCCTTAGGCCGCGTTTTAAACACGGCTATAGGATCTGGTCTTGGGCCGCGGTTAAAAAGTGCGGCCGTAGACCGATCAATCCTATAGTCGCACGTTTTAGGCCACTTTATAAAACGCGGTCTAAAAAAACGTGGCTATAGGCCAAATAGGGTTGTAGCCGCATTTTTTTGCCCTATGGCCGCGTTTTAAAAACACGGCCTCATAACCATTTTTTTGTAGTGAGGCTTCCAAACTGCCATTTATAGCTACTTTGTTTTGAGAACTAATACAAATCTTGACCCTATTTTGAATCTATAAAGGCATACCAATCGTCTCTAAAGTATAGAAAATAAATGGAATCATACGTCCTAGTAGTAGACCTCGCAGAAGACCCTTCTCTATGACAATTCTTCACAAGCTCCTGACCAAGCATTGCACGTTCAGTTACTCATGAAAGCTGTTTGAGTAGAACCAATATGAAATCATTACAGTGAGAGACTTTGCACATAAGGTTCTAGATATGCAAGATTGTTTTACAAGAAGATATTGGTTAGACCTTCGTTTTAACCAACATTCTGGGTTCAAGAGAGACGGTTGTGGGCCTTGTGGCACCAGCTCCAAACAAGAAATTCTAGACCTTTTATTTCAAGAGGGCTTTATGCATTTCCTGTGGATATATAAGTACGCCGAAGTTCTCTCTACTTTTTGATATGGACATTATGGCCAAAACGGAGCTATGATTTTATTCTTAAGGGAGTCAAATTAAAACTATGATGATTAAAAAAAGAAAAAAAAAACTTTTTTGCATATTATGTATTTTGTTATATATAAAAATCTTTTATAAGAATGACAAAGTTTGGCTTTGAACTTGGTTGTAGTCGTTGACTATAACTCCCACTAAAGAAATCAATATAGCTACATATATTTTGAAAATCTAACTATCGAAGTGCATGTTCTTTATGTCCTTAATAGGTATGTCAATTTTTGTGCCAATTAGATGTTATATACTATTTAATCCATAAATTAAATTTTTATGCATAATTTTAGACTATAAAAACTTGAACATTTAATTAATGATATAACTATTGATATTTGATCTTTTGGAAATTTTGCAAATATGAAGAGTATAAGAAGAAAATGTAATCTAATAGTAGATTCATTAAAATTTACATTTAATAAAAATATATCGAGTGAAATTGTAACCATTGTCAATAATCAAATTTGGAGTTAAACTTTGTCCTTTACAACAATTTGAGATACAAATAAAAGTATTTTCTAATTCTGTAAGTGTAAATCAAACTGGACAATTGTGTGCTGAGATTAACTAAAAGATTTTCTCAAAAAAAAAAAAAAGATTAACTAAAAGATAAGTAAAAAAGAAACTCATTCATTTTCTAATTCATTTTGTTGTGAAGCATGTAACTTAATTATTTTCACAAGTGGGGGTATGTGGTTGTTGGAAAAAGCAAGGAGGCAAAGATGCTCATTATTCATAATTTTTTTTTTTTTTATATATAAGATTTAAATGAACCCTAGATTTACCACATGGGGTGTGGCTTGATAGTAGGAGTCCTTGCCCCAGTACTCAGAGAAAAGCAGTTCAAGCAATAGCTCTAACAAAGTTCATGTGGTACACGTGGTATTACCTATTGCCGTCATATGGCGTAGGGTTGATAAGCCCACTTGAAAACCCATTTTTTTCATTCAGGAAAAAAGAACCCTAAACTTCAAAATTTTAAGTGGGTTTGGGTTAGCACCCCTAGGTAATGAAAGAGATATAAATATTGGACCTTGTTAAGTTGCATATCTGTAGATACGGATACCTTCTTTTGCAATCATAGGAAAAATTTTAAGGGCTAAAATGGTCATTTTATGCATCCAAGGCTAAAAATCTTCATTTACATGTGTGTAAATTTAATCTAGAGTAAAAATTCTTATCATAATGGGTCATTATGGAATTCAAAGACAAAGTTGTCATAAAATCATAAGTTTTGACCAAGTCGCATAAAAATATGATTTTCAATGGTTAAAATGATTTTAAAGTGAGCTTAAATGTGTGGAATTAAAATTGATTGATTTTGATTGGTTCTTAAGAGGAGTAATGATCAAGAGTCTCGTAGTTCAAATGGTTGACAATCAAATAAAATCTTAACTTTCATTAGTTTAATTGAAATATTAATTATGGTTATGCATCCATTAGAAGATACTACAAGTTAAGGTCCGTTTGGTTGGGGTATGGAAAAGTGGGAGCATAGAAGTGGTTTTTTTTGGGGGGGGGGGGGGGGGGGGGGGGGGGGGTGGGGGGGGGCGGCGGAGATAAGAGATTTAGTTTGCTCTCAAAGTGTTTGGTTGGGGGTGGAAAAGTGGATGGATAAAAAGTTTACTCTTATGCCCCTATTAAATAAAAATAAAAAAAGCAACAAATTAGCAACAAAAAGGAAAGATGAACCAAAAATAAAACCCAAAACAAATGGAAAAAAGGGATTAGAATTACCAGAAAAAGGCAAAAACTAAAGAAGAAAACCAAAGAAAAAGAAAAAAGAAAAAAGAAAAGAAGAAGAAGAAGAAGAAAAAAAAAGCATATTGGTAACAAAAAAAGACAAAATCTAGAGAGAGAGAGAGAGAGGAAATTGACAAAATCTATGTGAACGTTGGACAAATCTCTCTAGTTTTCTTCCCGATTTGGGAAGAAAACATATTGTTGGGCACATGAAGAAAATACTTGAGCCCCACTAATTTTCTCTTCTAAAATCACTCTAATCAAACACTCAAAAAATTATTCTCTCTATTTTTCTCTCCCCATTTTTTATCTCCCAAAATCAACCCAACCAAATGGGGCATTAATTGTGAAATTTCTTATGATAAAAATTATTCATTCATTTTTCAAAAATAATAATTAGATTTATAATTTGGAAGGGCCAATCCAATTGGAATCATTTCAATCAAAGAAGAGTCCATTTTGATTTTTTTTTTTTTTTTAAATGACTTATCCTTTAAATAGTAAAAAAATTAGAATAAATTCGTATTGGGTACAAAACAAATAAAAATTTTGGAAAACTAGGATTAAAGTGTTGATTAACACTTTGACCAAGCTTCGGATCGAGTACCAACTAGGCCCTTCTATTTCTTGAACGGCAATTTGAGAAGTCCAATCAGCACTTTGATTTCACACCTCCAAAAGGGTAGCATGGGCTAGAGGCAAAGATTTGTTAAGTCTAGCCCGTAAAAGGAATAGTTTAAGAATTCCTAATTTAAATTAATTAATTATTTGAGTTTTTTTTTTTTTTTTTTTTTACAAGATAGAATTTTACTCTAGCCTAATCTAAGTGTATATGTATGTGAAACTCCCTCCTGGAGACTTGAACTCCGGCCTTTGCCCCAAACATCCCACAAACACTTATACTTGTGAAGTGGCCATCGCACCAAGGTATGCAGTGGTATTATTTGAGTTTTCTTTGTATAGAAGAATAGTTTATTTCTTGTCAAAAGAAAGGTATTCCTTGTCCAATCCATGGTAAATTATATTCATTGTCTTACTAAGAAAAGTGTTCATTGTCTATTAGGAAAAGAAATGTGTTCCTTATCCATTAAAGAATATGTATTGAAGCCTTATATAGACATGTACAACACAAGGAGTAACTTTGTTTTGTGGAAGAGTTAGAGAAGAATGATTTGTCTAGTGAGAGAGACTAAGCCTCGTTTGGTGTGTTAATGAGAGGGCACCTTTGGGTGTCTTACATTAAATGATTAAATTCTTAATTTTCTAATAACTTAAGTTTTTTAGATAATTGATAATTAATCATGATATCAGAGTAAGATATCAAGTGAAGGGAGAGTATTAGATTAAATAATTAAATTCATACCATAGATAATTTATCAGAATGCATTGGGGTTTTGTGTTAATTTTTGTTTGTGAGAATTAGTGAGACTTGTGAGTGTGGTTGTAATAAGTATTATTAGTTAATAGTGGATTTTGGTTATTGGTACCCATGGATATAAGCAGCAAATAGAATTCTTTCTAACTCATGGCAATTATGGTTATTCTAGGAACTCCAAAAAGGAACTAAAAACTCCTTGATCTTCATGAAATCTACTATTTTCACTTGAATTTCAACAATACAGAAATTGACTACATTCTACGAACCATATCCTTTAATTCCTTATTCTTGGAGAGTTATCGGGCCACTTACATTTCATACAGGTTACAATATCTGAGAACTTTGCTACTTTGGTTGTTAGAATATCTGAAGTTCTTTGTTGTCTGAGTGATTTTTAGGCTATCTATCGGGGAAGCTACACAAAATGGTTTATGGGAAATTTGATAGACATTTCTTGAATGCAAACATTGTCATGGAAAATTAATTTGATGTTGATAGGGTTAAAACTCATCTATGTGGTGTCAAATTGTGATTTAGATTCGTATAGCATTTAAAGAGTGTTGATTGGCCAAGTAATTGACCAAATGGTGTATATATATATATCAGAGAAATTGTAGAAGTCACATTTTAATATTACTGAGTCACTGTGACGTATGAATGATGTCATACTCTTCTCTAACAAGTTTCATAATATTTTTTTTTTTTTTTTTTTTTTTTGGCTAAATAAAAAAATGTGAAATTTTGGGATCAAGTTAATTTTTCCCATGATGAATTAAACTCCTATGTTAGATGGTCTTGCCAACCCCGGTACTAAGGCGTTCCTCACAACTCAAACTCAAGTGCTAAGGTGAGGTGGACGAGATACTTGACCACTAAACTCCCACCCTGAGGTCATAATTATTAATTTGTGGTTCCACTCCTGATTTGTAAATTAAAAGGAATGGCCAAAGTGAAACTTTTGCTATGTTTGTTTTGATATTAATATTTTTTAGAAAATGACCAATTTTTTAGAAAATTATCTTATTTTCCAATGTTTGGTAGTGACATTAAAATGAGTTGAAAAACTATTTTTTAATTTTTCTTATTTAGCTTGGTGTGAGATAGTGTTGTTTTCTATAAAATTTTAACTGAAAACAACTTTATTTCATGCTAAGCTAAATACGGAAAATTAAGAGATAATATTTCTTTGGTTCAATTCTTTTCTTAATACTACCAAACACAAGAAAACACATAAATTATCTTTACAAAAAGTTTTCCATTAAAACAAACAATTTTTTTTTTAATTAATCCATAGCAGTACATAGAGCACTTGTGCTCTATTATAGAGCTGGCGGTCCAATGCCCGGTATCGATAGTCTGGTTACCGAAACCTCAATTTGATTGAATCACTTGGGTGGTTAGCCATGTCCCACACTTCCACGTAGGCCCTACGCATGGCCCTCCATTGCCGACAATCCTTCGGTACCATAAAACAACAAGATCCATCTATCATTTTAATACTTCCATGTGTACGCCAATTTTTTTTTTTTTTTTCTAAATGAAAAAAAGAAAAAAAAAAAAAAAAAGTAGGATTATGGAGGTAAATCACATTCTATTAAGCAGGATATACCATGAGATGCCCTTATTGACTTGTGACACTGGTTCTAATGAGTCTCACACTACTCGAACCCAAGCGTTATAGCGAGGTGAATTAGGTACTTGACCACTAATCACACAGAGGTTCATATGTGCATAGTACACCATTTTGGCTAGCATTTCATAGCTCCAATTACTACCTTTTGAATACTATTAACTAGAAAAGAAAAAAAGAAAAAGAATACTACTATCCAAAATAATACCTAGTTGTATCACTTGAAAGGATTAATATATAACTAATATGTTAAAATCGCAAAGGACTAGTTTAGTAGTTTTTAGTCTCGTGTGATTCATGAAGTTATTGGTTTAAGTGTGAGTTGGATTAATTTTTTGTTCATTTGCACGTGTATAGTTTTTTAAAGGTTCACTTTTTCTTTAGATAAAACTGTACATTTATCAACTTTCAAACAAATAAATAAATAAACTGTTAAAATTTAAAAGAATTTAACCCCCTTTTTATAATTAGAAACAAACACACATGTACACATGAGAGAGAATGAGGTTTAAATTCAAAAGCACAAGAAGTTAACTAATCAAAACACAAGTGAGCTAATTGCATATAGGACAGCCATATAAAATCATAGAAAGTGTTAAGAGGCTTAGAGTGACTATAAAATGATTAATTTGCGGACTTTAATAACCTAATAAATGAATATTTGAAATTTTTTTTTGTGTGATTGGTGACACATGTTTATAAGATTTATGTAATAAAACAAGTAGAATTTCTAGTATTACTGCTCTGATGTCGTTTTGTCCAGCAACATATATATAACCACTATAGCTAGCTAGCTATATAGTGAGGATTTTCTCATGGACTTGTACAGTAGGCTAGGTTCTAAGTTATAATTAGAGTATTTGCATGCAATCCTTCTGTATTCAACATCAATCACACCGTAAGAAAAAAACTCCAAAGCCACATTGTGACGTGCCAACCTTGCATAGGCACTAGGGCTGAGGATGTCGCCAGTTTTGTCACCGTCACCATTGTCAGTCACCACTTTGTTCACCACTTCATCAGCGCATGCAATATTGTGCTGTAGGTGGTGATGGAATTAGAGAAAAGTTTCAAAATCTGTACTAGTTGGTTGGTGTGAGAGCTAAAGTGAAACAAATGATGGAGCAAAGACAAAAAGAAGTCTCTGGTTAGAACGCCACAAATGACAAATGAAAGGTAATCATGAGTAAAAGAAAGTTACATTTGTGGAAAATGTCACTTACAAGATTGTGGAGTTAAGTTCGATCGAGTAAGAAGTTAAAAGCATTGCTTGAACTCCATTATTGAGCCTATGTTTGGTTGAGGACGAGGTGAGGGGGACCTCTACGGCTCTACCCACAAAGTCGGCAAAGAGAACATCTAAAAAGGCACAAGTGAAGAAACCTCATGAGCTGGAAGTCCAGCTCATGAGTAGATTAGAATTTAATTTAACTTGATTAATTATTTGAGTTTTCCATGTGTATAAGAAGAGTTTATTCCTTGTCAAAAGAAAGGTGTTCCTTCTCTATGTATATAAAGAAATGTTTTCCTTAATCACCAAAGGATAAGCTTTGGAGCCATATATACTAGCATGTACAACGCAAGGAGTAACTTTGTTTTGTTTAAGGGATGGAAGATAAAACTTAATTTGTCTAGTGAGAGAGTGATGTAGGTCAGAATGTGCAATTAGTTTTTGTTATTTATTAAATTTGATTTTTAATTGTAATTTTTGGAATTTTAGGTTTAAGCATAAGTTCTTAGAAATGAATTCCTTCAACTTTAGTAAGATGTCTAACAAGTATTACACAAACTATAGCCACTAGTCGCTAACCCTCTTACTAGGAAATCCTCCCATGACAACACCAATCAATAAAATCGAAGACATGTACTCCTAAATACAAGAACATTCTATTTTTTGATGGGATGATGAGTAAGTTGGAATTTATTGGTTGACTTTTTGATTTGGAAGGGTATGTTAATTTTTGGAAGATTTGTAATGAAGAAAGAGCACGACTTGCATTTAATAAATTAGACGGTGAAGTAGAGGAATGGTAGAAAGACATTCAAATTGATAGAAAGCGTTGAGGTAAACATCCAATTCACTCTTAGCAAAGAATGAAAAAGTGTTAATTGATTTATGGTTTTCACAATATATTATTATGATATACTAGATTATACAAGTGTGAATTATAGATCTATATATATTCATATGAAGAGGGATATGTTCAAAACATGAAAGGCTAACCACAAAACCAAAATTATGACATCCAATTCCATGTGTCAAGAAAAGAAAAGGATTTGAGGGTTGACAAGATGCAGGCAATTTCTAAAGAAAATATATAAGTTTATGAGGAAGCTCGTAAAGATCTCATTATAGAAAAAGATAAGGAAATTAAGATTGTGGAGGAGATTAATGAAGATCCTATTATAAAGAAAGATCTTGAAGTTGAGAAGGTAGAGACTATTAAGGAAGAAATTAAAGTTAAAATTGTTAAAGATCTCAATGTAGTCAAACTAGTTGATTGCATGAGTTGAGCTTCTATTATTTTGGTGGAAGGTATCGAACCGAAGTTTATTGATTTTATTGGATTTGAAAGGTTTGATGCAATCGTTAACTCTTTATTTGGTTTGAAGTTCAAGTTGCTCAATTGATAACTTTTAGGTTTTGAAGAAGACTAAGAAGATGAAGTACTCAAAGTATTTATTTGGTAGGTATGAAAGATTTCATACCACAACTATTAACTCGAAGATGAGTTTTTTTTTTTTTTTTTTTTTCAAGTGAAAGGGTCTGATGTAGGATAAAATCTGTAATTTGATTTTTGCTATTTATTAATTTTGATTTTTTATTGTAATTTTTGGAATTTTAAGTTTAGGGTTTTATTTGCTTGATTTTAGGTGTACATTTGACGATGAAATAATTTTGTTGTCAAAAGTTTTTTCCTAAAAATGGTTGGGCCTTTTGGCGATGAAATTTTTTGTCACTAGGACTTTTGGTGATATGGTATGCACTACGAAACCAATTTTGTAGCCAAAAGTCATTGGTGACGAAAATTAGGACTTTTGGTGACATAAATTTTCAGTCACCAAAAATACATTTTGTTATAATATGTTTTTAATGTTTTTTAGATCAAATTATAATTAGAAATTAATTAGGATTTATTTTAGAACATATTTCCTTGCATGTTAAGTTTTACAAAGCCTTTTATTAGGTCTCTAAATCTATGAACGTTTTTTCAATTTCAATTTCAGTTCAATAAAAATCAATGTTTTTCTCTATTATTTTACGGTGGATTCTAGACCTCTTTCTCTTTGTGAATTCAAAGACTCGTGGATTCGAAATTATCTCTCAAAAATAAATATGTTTGTTTCTTGCATCTTGAAATATTCGTGTTCTATTTCTCATAGGTAGTCCGCTACATTATAAAGAGACTAAGCCTCTAGTGTGTTAATGAGAGGGCAACTTTGCCAACCACGTTAAGTTGTGTGTGTTATGGTTCTAGATATTTTATCATTTTACGTGTCACCGCTAGCAAACCCAAATTCTTTCTAATGGCAATAATGGTTATTCTAGAAACTCAAATATGGAACGAAAAACTCCTTGGTCTTCATGAAATCTACCATTTTCACTTTAATTTCAACAATACAGAAATTGACTACCTTCATTCTACTAACCTTGTCCTTTATTTCCTTCTGCTTGGAGTCTTATCAGCCTATCAGGCCACTTACATTTCATACAGATATGCTTATGTACACACCACCCCTTGTTAACCGGATCCCATGCATACAGGTTGCAATATCTGAGAACTTTGCCAAAATGGTTAACATTGTCATGGTAAATTTGATGTCGATAGGTTTAGGACTAGTCTATATGGTGTCGAATTGTGATGTAGTGTTGGGCTAATTAAAACTTTTGACCTTAAAGGTTTTGGATGTATCATGCATTCATGCAAGCATTGATGTTGGAATGTTTGGACTTGGAAAAGGAATTGTATATGAATGATTTCGGATAAGGAAAATCTACCCGGGCTGCAAAGCATTTAAAGAGTGTTGAGTGACCAAATAATTGACCAAAGCATGTTCATTGAAAGTTGAAACGAAATGTCATTCTTGATAGCAGCACCAAATGGTATATATAGTAGAGAAATCGTAGAAGTCACATTTTAGTACTGAGTCACTACGACGTAGTATGAATGAAATCACACACCTCCATCAAGTTGCATAATTTATTAATTTGTAGTTCCACTCCTGATTTGTACATATAAGGAATAGCCAAACTATTTCCAAAGTGAAGCTTCATTTATATTTTATGACTAGTCCATACCAATACATAGAGCACTTGAGCTGACAAAGCATATAGTACAATCCCTAGACTGGTAACTAAAAGGAAATGATTAACAAACTGTTCCAAACATATACTAATGTTGGAATCTAATGAAACCATCCTATTATTTATTGAGCAACGCAAATTAAGAGCTAGCACTTGTGCTGAGAAAGCATACAGTACCGTACCATAGTTACTAAAAAGAAGTCATTATCAAACTGCTCCATTATTTATCACACTTTGGAATCTAATAAAGAGAGCTTCAATAGAGCTGAATGAACGAGTCATAAGCAACCCCAGCCTTCCAATCACTAGGCAGAACATTTTTCGACTGAACCCACGTTGTACCATAGTTGCAACTCACTTGGAACCTCAATTTGACTGAACCTCTTGGCATGTTAACCATATCCCACACTGCCCCATAGGCCCTGCGCATGGCCCTCCACTGCTGCCAATTATCCTGCACCATAAACCAACAAAATCCATCATTTTAATAATGGCAGTATTTATTACATATAATGTGTGCGTACGCATATTATCCAAAATAACTGAAATCACGACTTAAAATCATTATTTTAGTTATTTCAAGTCCTGCACTATTTGCACAAGTATTAGCCTTTTAATAATTTTATATATGTACACCATTTTAACTATCATTTCATAGTTTCATTATTACCTTTTGAATGCTAATAACCAAATAATAATATATTAATAGCACTTAAAAAGGATTAATATAAAACTAATTTATTAAAATCTCAAAGGATTAGATTTTTAGTTTACTTACATGTGTATAGTTTTTGAAAAGGTTCATTTTTTATTTTAGATAAAACGTTACTTTTATAAACTTTCAACGAATAAACCAATTAACTGTTACATGAAGTTAATTAATCGTATAAACAAATAAAATTTACAATATTCTTAACATCACTCTTTTTGAAGTACACGTACATGCCACAATTCAACGGCAGTGATGTCGTTTTGTCCAGCAACGTATAGTAAAACGATAGATAGGTAGTGAGGATAATTGCTATTCTCATGGACCTTAAACATGAGGTTGTAACCAGAGTATTTGCATGAGATTCTTCGGTATTCTATTTCAACCACACCGTAAGAAAACAACTCCGAAACATCGTTGGGACGTGCCAACTTTGAATAGGCTCTTGGGCTGAGGATGAAGTCAGTTCTGTCTCCTTCACCATGGTCAGTCACCACTATGTTCACCCCTTCATCAGCGCAAATTTCTGGTGTTGTGCACCTAACCTGATGATTCATTCACAAACAATTACGAGTATGATTATGGATACTACAGCAAAGGAGTCACTTTCTTATTAGTACTGCCTAACACAATTATTGCCATTGAACTTCATATAATATTCATACGGGGAATGTTAGATAGTTCAGTTCTCTACTGTCTCTTGTAGCTAAATAATAGGCAAAAAGTAATTATATCTTTATAAGTTGAAATTTTATCGTATTTATATATAATTATTTTGACTGTATTTTATAAGGTAATTAAGCGGCTTCAATTTTACCTGATAGCATGTACCACAACCAGTTCCATTCCTAAACAGCTTTGACACTCCAGCCACGTTGCCATCATTGACAGTCCTTCCAAACTCGCGAAAGCCACAAGCTCCACCTATATCACCATATATATATTGAGTTCAACAATAACATGATAAGCTAAATTTCTACGCATTGCTTGGTTAGCAGTTTTTAATTTCTTGCTCTCTCTCTCTCTCTCTCACGAGTAAAAATCAAGAAATCTGTTGAGAAAAAGAATAGAAGTCCAACACACACATTTACATAATATCTAGACGTAACAAATTAATGCACGTACTTGCGGTCCCATAGCAATCAGGGCTACCATAATAGGTTGCTCTTGAGTGGGTAAAAGTGTCTTGAGAGTAACACAGTACTGCAAGCAAGAGTACCATGACACAAAGAAGAAAGACTTGGTTTTTGAGTGCAAATCCCATGTCTTAAGGGACCAAGTTTCTTAACACTAGCAAGATACTCTGAAAATGGGACTTCAGTAATAAGAAGCAGAAGAATATATATGAGAATGGGGTAGGCTCTGAGATGGAAAGCCAAGAAATAACAATCTCATATTTATAGTTGGGGTCTTGAGGGAATGTGTTGAGATAAGAAGCAGGGATAGCTACTTTCTTCCACTTAGGAATACGGAATGTGAAGTGGGGCTCAAGATTAGATTTTGATAATTTTACATGTACATGGTACACCCTCTTAAGACCATTCTATAGTTAAGGATCGACCTGTATCTAAAATGATTTAGAAGAAATCTTACCGACGTTTTCCCTGTTTTACTTTTTGGCTAGGCTGCCTGCACCTGCAGTTTACTTTGTATCTAAAACCTTAAATTATTAATTCTTTGCTAATTCTTATTGTTCAGTAACATTTTCCGCTCTCTCCAATGAAGAGAACTTGGATTCTAAGTTCTCTCTTTCGTTTGTTACATGTATGGGTGTGAAAAAAAAGTTCACCCAGATTAATTGGTTCTGACCAAAACTAATTAAGAAAATCCAATTTAGTGCAAACAGTGAGATCAAACAAGAGATTGCTCTGCACTTTTTTTGCAGGATGTGGAAGAAGCTAATGAGAAGTTTCGGGCACGTGGAGGAATCTACTCCCACCCCCATTAATTATTTGACAATAGGTTGGGCCGTTTGGCAACATTCTTGTCCTTTATTAATTTTTGAAAGATACATATATTTCAGCGTAAAAGAGTTGAAACATCTTAAAATTGAGAGAAAACTCAAGCAACCGCTTGTGACTGTGGGGACTGAAGTAGTGACAAAAGCAAGTTATCTGATTCACTACCTAAGATGCAAAAGTATGGGTACGGGTAGGATATGAAATAGGATAAGGCGATATGATAGTTTCTGAAAAAATATGATACTATACTGAGAAAATATGTGTATTAATTACAGGTTAGATCAAGATTTTAAGTTAGTGAGAGCCGGAATATAAAGAAACAAAAAATTTTATATATGCATCTATATAGTATTAAAAAATTATAAATACTCAAAATTGTTGTTTTTAAACATATTAAGATGCAATCATTTATCAATAAAGATAAAAAAAAAAAAAACAAAAAAAACAAAAACAAAATAATGTCTTCTTTTTAATACTAGGCTAGCTAAGATTTTTTTTTTTTTTTTTTTTAAGTTAGAATATTCACAGTTGTAGTGCTAAAAATTTTAGCTTTTAACACTTCAAAAAGCTACTTTAAAATAATAAAGGAAGCGAGAAAATTTGAGTTTTTTAATTGAAGAAAGATATAATCTTAATAAAATATTGTATTTTATTTTCAACAACTTGCTACAATCAACTGGTATTTATACCAGTTTACTATAGTTGCAAAAAAATTAGCTTTAGTTTCCAATAACACATGAATTTTTGGTTCTTTGTGGGTAAAATAGTTTTTTTTTTTTTTTTGGCTAAAATACAATCACTATTATGAATGTTTTTATTTTTTTTAGGAAAAAATTTAGTTACAAAATTAATTGTAACCTAAAGTTACAACCTTACTCAATAAAATAAACATTACCACATATTTTGAAAATCTAACTGTTAAATTGCATGTTTTTTATGCTTTTAATACACATGTCAAATTTTGTATCAATCAGATATTATTTATGTGAGGTCAGAAGGTTCTAGAGGTTTCGGCCCATTCCATTTCAAGCCCAAGGCCCACGCCGAGGAGGAAGAAGTGCCCGAAGACGAATGAAGGGAATCCAAACAGCCATAATGTACTGCCGATGACGACCCTGTCCTCGACAAGCCAAAATCACAGGAGAGGAAGGCGCCACGTCGCCCGAGACAATCCCCTTGAGGATCCCAAAAGAGATTTCAAGCCCTATGGGCTAGCCATAGGAGCATAGTAGAAAAGCAACCCCAGGAGAAGTTGTCACCTCCGTATTAAATACCCACAGCTAACACCCTAACCCCATTGATGTGGATGTGACCCCTGGATAGTGCGATGGGGGCCACAGCAGCTCACAGAGCGCCAGAAAGAGTGGCAGATGGGACGTGCACCCGAGTATGGGCATGGATGACTGACAAGTGTAGGAGGAGGATGAATGGAAAAGAGGAATATATAATAACAGAGATCACCCGAAGCAGGGGGGGACGGGGATGAAGAAGAAGGCCTAGAGAAAGGAGAGAGGCTCCTAGGATGCGAGAGGAGTTGAGAGTTCCCGTCCTCGGGCGAGAGGTCCTTTCTCCCTGAGACGTTTGGCCACCCGATTCTGTGTATTTTTCACCCCCAAAACAAGTCATCGCCTCATCAGAGCCCAACTTTTGGACCCATTCTCTACAAATTTATTGTAATGGGCCCGGTCCGAAAACCGAGACCCTACAATTTACTATATAATTTATAAACTTATATTTTATACATAATTTTAAACTACAAAAACTTGCAATTTAAACAATTTATTAAAGACATAACTATTGATTTTTAATTTTCTAGAAATTTTGCAAATATGGAGGATATAAGACAAAAATGTAATTCAATGGTGAATTTGTCAAAATTCACCTCCAATAAAAAGATGTTGAATAAGGTTGTAACTTTAGACTACAATCAATTTTGTAGCTAAACTTTCTCATTGTTTTCACTAAGTTTTTGAGTTGGATAATTGCTATTTGGGTGAGAATAGTTAGACTTATTGAGCAGAAAGTGGCTTAAGGTTTTAGAAAGAGGGCCCAACTACAAAAATAAAATATATTATAACTATAAAAAAATAATAATAAATAAATAAATAAATTGGACCCGGGGGGCTTGAGCCCCCTTGGCCCCCCACCTAGGTCCGTCCCTAACTAATTACTTATTAAATATATTTTTTTATATATTGTTAAGTATATACCAATTTAAGAGTAATAATGAATAATAAAGTTTTTTTTTTTTTTTTTGAGGGGGATAATAAAGTTAATCAATGGTCATGATGCTTAGAATTTTTTTTTTTTTAATTCAAAAGTAAATAAAAAGATAACTAGATAAGTGTTCAAGTTCAACATTAAAAACAATATATAAAAAATATAAATTAAAATTTTTGCAAATTTGGTCTATTTTTCACTATTATTAGGTTGGGTTACAACTGTATCCAAGTCGTATCACTTGCATATCCTAGATGTGTCGGCACTTTTTTCTTTCTAAAAAAAAAAATGAATGGTACATACATGCAAGGTATTTGGTACAATACATATCAAATAAGGGTATTAAAATAAAAATGAAGTATATGTGCGCCCTAGTCACAACCATATAAATATTTATTCTTCTTTTTTGTCATTTGTAATCAAACATGCCACTTCATAGATATTTTGAATTCTTCCTTTAAAAAAAAAAATCATGGGTTTGTCGTCCCACATCAGTGGGGTGTGTGTTTGGGTTTATAACTTGCTCCGCATTTTCAATTGTTGCATGCAGTTTTGGTAATGGCGCATGAGTTTAACAAAAAAAAAAATCAAAAAAATCTGTTGTTTTACCATCCTTTCCATTAATTAGGATTTACTTTTGATATATTTTTAAGTCAAATCCAGAAAGAAATGAGGTAATTACAATTGAGTACTCTTTTGAAAGACATCTCCATTCATAGTTTATTCATGAATAATGTTAAAAATATAACAAATTTTATTACAAATAAATGCATCATCAATCACCAGAAATTAAATCCTATAATAATTTATGATGTTATAGAAATCTGAAAATTTTCTATTTATTTGTGAAACTAAAACGCAAAAGCTATTGGCTTTAAACAACTGGATCAACCCACAGGCACCGGAGCCATCATTAGGTTCAAGTGTAACGCACTTAGATGGTCTGGTTATACCTATATATAACTATATAACTCATAGGTACGTTTCCTCGTGTCACAGTTTTTTTTTTTTAATAGGACTCGTGTCACAGTTTGTGTTAGTGGATTTGGGGTAGTAGCACTCAAAATATTAAGTCATAACTCCGTTCCTAGGATTTCGAAAACAACTTGGACAATATCTTTTGGAGCTTCAATTGGATTTGAACTTTTGACGCACCCAGTCACATCCAAACACACCTATTAGAATTTTTTTTTTTTTTAATTTTTTGACTCATTTGGTGTCGGCATTCGTGGATGATAAATACAAGCCAAGTGTAAATTACGCATAGGAGAGGAAGTGCACAAAACCAAAGTTATGTAGTCTCACAATTGCGGTAGTAGGTTTTTCTTTTTTTTTTGGAGAAATAATTGCGGTAGTAGGTGAATCTTGATCACAAACGTCCATTTTGGTCCACTTACCTTTATAAACTACACACGAAATTATCATGATCATCTCGATAATTATCTATCACCACTTTGATGTTAAATTTTATTCATATATTTCTGAATTTTATGATGCATAAAAAAAAAAATCGTCGGTAAGCCGATAGTCCAAACGGATAGCATCAGAAGGCCTGCAAAGATAAACATACTCTTGGAGAGCACCTGTGTGGGTCGACTTATTGGCCGACAACCCTTACGACCCTTTGATAGAATTGTGATTTTTATGTACCCTTTTAGAAGGAGGGGACATATCTCTTTATATAGTAGCTTTGAGCTTCTCTCTTTGTCGAGAATGTAGGCACTTTTTTAGTGATCAATGTTGCGGAGAGATAAGAGTGTGGCACAACCACCTTCCCTAAATTGTAGCAGATGCGAGCTATCCCTCAGCAGAATTATAGGAGATGAGAGTTATCCCTTTGCTTGTGGTTGTGAGAATTTTAGAGGATCTTGTGTAATGGCTTTTATGCATTCACTGTAAGGTAATAGGCTTTGAACGATTGTCTTCACCCATCAGTCTTGAAAGGTGATGGACGAGTGTCTAAGCCGGACTTGTATGTGTCTCACTTGTTCGTCCTATGAGTCAATCTATTTAGAAGGGTTGGTCTTCACATAACTACCTTCACTCATCCATCTTTTAGGGGTGAGACATGGCAAAACGGGCTGAAATTTGTTGGCTCAACCTGAACCCGCCCGTTTTTAACCCGCTCAAACCCGCCCATTTTGTTTCGGATTAAATATGGACCAACCCACAAACCACCCATTTTTTGTGGGCCAACCTGACCCGACCCACAGTCCACCCATTTTTTTAACTTTATATTTTTCCCTAAAAAGTATTTAAAAACTATATGGCATTATGGCAAGGTGTGCTAGACTACTCCTAAGTACATAACATTATTATAAAATGCACAATTAATTGTGTGTTCTGGCAGTTTTGCCCCCTATTTACTAAAAAAATAAAAAGTTAAATCAAAGGAAAAAATATATACAAAAGGAATAATAATATACTAATATCTATCTAAGTATCTAACAACATGTCCAAGTTTTTTTTTTTTTTAATCCAAGTTTGTCTATTTAATTTTAATATAGTATTAATAGTAATAATGTAATATACTAAT
The DNA here is from genome assembly GCA_035136125.1 of Quercus rubra. NCBI lineage: Eukaryota > Viridiplantae > Streptophyta > Magnoliopsida > Fagales > Fagaceae > Quercus > Quercus rubra. The sequence goes on from JAXUIC010000555.1 coordinate 21,489, forward strand.
ATCTATCTAATCTAAGTATATATCTAGCACAAAGCCACAAACTCGGCCACAATGAGTCAGTGACAATTGATAAAATGACAAATAGTAAACAAAACAAAATAATTCAATAGTGACTCAAACAAAATAATTGCAATTTTTTTAAATGATTAGGAATTTGAGCATTATGAAAGTTGTCGTAGTGCCAAAATAAATAAATAAATCATCTCAATTGGACTTGTATTTAAAAGAGCCTAGACTTAGCAAAAAGCAAAATCCAAAGTTAGAAGTTCTCCCTTGGTGGAAAGAACATTACAATGGGTTTCCAGAGCTCTTTTTAATGGCACAAGATCTCATGAGCACAAGAAAAAAAAATGCATTTGAATCAAGTTTTAGCATAGGAAAAAAAAATTATTACTCCATATCTCAGCCTATACTCTAGTATCTGTCCCATCAGACACCCCCTCCTGCCCCTTTTGTGCGCTAAGGGAGCCAACGTAGCCCTGTTCAAGGGTCTTCTCCACATTAATACAGTCAAAAAGTTAGCTGCAAAGCCTTTAATGCGATAGCTACAGCTTTCCCCTTAGATATTTTAGGACTCCCCTCTGTATTTTGTTTTGGCAATGTTTGTCTGTGCCTGCAGAACTTCTTGGAACGTCTTCCCGGACGGTAGACCGTTTGTTCGAACCTCGGCTTTGTTTATCCGAGGTAACCTTTGTCCTCGGCGTGCCTTCTTGTGCCATTATGACCTTGACTGACTTGGTCGTTCACTAACATGGGTTCCCATGATTACGTTTCCCCCCTCGCGAACGATCCCTAGTCCTTGGCTTGGGTTTTGGGCCCAATACAGGCGTGGATAATGAGCCCTTGGGCCCAATACCCTTACAGTCGACAATAACATCAAGAAGTTGAATGCCCACCACCATAGAGTGTGGTTTGGTGATAAAAGTTCTGTATCGTTTAACATAATACTTGGCAAGAGTTGAGCGATTAGAGTAATACTTTAATGAATGTGTTGTGCCCCACTATGATAGCCCTATCAAGTCCAAATGGTACATATGGTATTACTCATTGTTGTCATGTGGCATGAGGTTGATGAGTCCACACCAAAAACCCTCTTTTTATTTGGGAAAAAAGAAAAGAAAAAATTGAATGCCCAACCGTTTCACTAAATCACATTTGAATGTTTGTACATGGCCATATCTTAGTAGTAACAACGTTTGCTTATAGTTGCAAGATTAATTGGTCTAACCTAAAAGAAATTGATTTTAGTATAGGATTACTTGACCAATTAGATTAATCAATTCGAATAGCTCTCAAATCTCAGGACCTATTTGGTAGCCCATTTTAAACACATTTTTGAGCATTTTAAACAACTTTACACACACTTTTTTACTCACACGCATATCAAAAATACTCAGTTAACATTACTCAAACTCTTCTATCAAACACCCTCGATCTAAGACTAAGAGAAATGAAAGGCAAATATGTCTGCATTCAATCAAAATAACTTCAATAAAATATATATATATCATAAAAAATTATTGTCAAACTAAGTGTGGTTTTACAACTTGACAAATGCATCATTGTTTTTGACTAAAATGTTTTTCTATTTCCATATCCTTCTAGTATTTTCTCTAATTAATGACTATTTTTTAAAGAATAAAGAATAGGAATGATATATATTGATTTGTCTTCTTTTTTTTTCTTTTTTTTTTTGTGGTTATCGGGTTTGACCCATTATTTTATTGTATGTGTTCTAAGTGGTGCCCCATCTTCCTCTTATTATTTTTGTTTGTTGTTTTTCTTACATTTAAGCCTTACTCTCTATTTTTTTTTTGTATTTTTTTTAGGTTGACGTATCAACAATTTGGTTAGATTGCGTAGCAAACACATTGGATGAATTCGGGTGAGTGAAGTGGTAGTCAATCTATCAAGTAGTTATTAAAAAACATTTTTTGTAAATATCCTACGTTATGAAATTTAATATTGTCCTTTTTTGTGCCTTTCATTGCACATTTGATGATTTTGTAAGCAATTATTATATACGCAAATTTGCTAAAGCAAGAATGATACTAGAGAACTTATCTTTAAGTGTTACGTGTCCTCAATTAATAAATTTGCATCAACATTTTTTTTTTTTTTTTTTAGGGTGGTGATTCCTTTAACGTTGATTTCCTATTTTTTTGCAACTTCAAGCAAAAAAAAATCACTATGTTTTAGGTATTTTAATAATATACTAGCACTGTTAAATTTTTTTTTTTAAATTGTTTTAAGTATTTTTATTTCTAAAATTTTGCCTATTATTTAGATACTAAAGTAAAAATGATACCAGAAAACTTATTTTTAAAGATAAAAATGAGCAATAGGGATCCCCCACAAGGTACACAAAAAAGTTTTTTTTTTTTTTAATATGAAGAGTACACTTGAAACATGTACAACACTACAACCAATCTTTGTTCTTACTTTCCACTTATTGCCTGAAACATGCCATCTTCAGTCCTCATGGCGCCATTGAATATTCGAGCATTCTTTCTGAGTCCAAAGGTGATTGCATCAGCTCATGCTAGCCTCTAGTTTGTTGAATTCATATTCTCTGTGGTTACTCTGTATTTAGTCTAACAGAATGGTCCATTTCTAGAATTTGGTGGGCTGTTGGATACTTTAATTACTTTACTTTTCTTCAATATCTCATCCAATGGTCAATGACATATATATATATATTGAACGGAGAAAGCTTAGGTACAGTAAGTAGACACTGTTTCTTAAGTTCTTATTTTAAGATTTTACCATAGAAATTTTTTCTCATGAGATGAAAGTGCATTTTTTAGTTAAGTAATCACATGACTAAATCTTAAAAGGTGAATCTAAAAAACAGCACTTAAGGTATTATATCTAAATTTTGTCCATTTAATGGGTTGTGTAACATCATCGGTTATTTCAATATTTTTCAAATAATTTACATTATATAGTTTTACTATTGTGGGAGCCAAAACACCCAAAGACTGAACAACGACAAAGGTTCTTGATCTACACAACTAATTTCCAAAAGATGAGGAAAAAATCCACAATAAAAAAAATCAGACATTAGATTAAAAAACAAAAATAGATAGAATGAAGCTTTCATATATGAAGGAACCATGTTCTCCAAATTTTAATAATTTTGAGAAGAAAAAACAAATGGGAGCTACTTTGGGGGGGGGGGGGGGGGGGGGGGGGGGGGGGGTTTGTTGTGGGTGGGGTGGTTTCGCACTCTTGGGACACGCACAAATGGGAGCCACTTGAAATTGAAAAAGGAGCTGGAGACATCTTTTATTGATTGCAGCTTTCTCTAGACCTCTAGGAAAAATAGTTGAAATTAGGTCTACTTGTCTAGGACTAGATCAATTCCAAATGAATGAAAATGTGACTAGATTGGTCATATTTACTCTTGAGGGAGGAGTGACAAAGGGTGGCTACAATTGAGGTGGAGTATACATGGAAGCCTCAAAAGTGCTACCACTCTGGTGTTTAGTCATCTTGCAAAACCATGTCCTCGAAATGGTCATTGCTCATTTACCTTTAAAAAGCATACCTAAAAAATCATACGTAATCTAATGGGGAAGTAGTCGCAATTACAAATAATATAAATACTACATCAATTTAAAGTAAAGATAATCAAGATGCACAGGATAATCAAGATAATCAAGTTGGCTTTAATATTTTCTTCTACTTTGTAAACTAATAGATAAATGTATCTAATATTTTGTTTAGGAAGCAAGGACTATTCAGTGTGGGCATCCTCAAGAACAGAGGCAGTGCATCTTGATTATTTTAGTATAGGATTACTTGACCAATTAGATTAATCAATTCGAATAGCTCTCAAATCTCAGGACCTATTTGGTGGCCCATTTTGAACACATTTTTGAGCATTTTAAACAACTTTACACACACTTTTTTACTCACACGTATATCAAAAATATCCAAACAACATTACTCAAACTCTTCTATCAAACACCCTCGATCTAAGACTAAGAGAAATGAAAAGGCAAATATGTCTGCATTCAATCAAAATAACTTAAATAATATATATATATATATATATCATAATAATTATTTTGCCTGAGAACAAGGAAGCTATGTTGTGCACTAAAAGTTGGTTATATGGATTTGAAGGTATTTTAATTTATTAATAGTGTCATATAAATTATACATTTGTAACTCTTTATTGATAAGCTTTAATTTGCTTTCATGATACACTTACGTTATATTAAAATATTGTATTGTAGATAAAGATATTGAGGTATAATTCTTATAAAATATTTATTTGTTCTTCTTTACTTAAATTGTTATGTTCATTTTTAAAGGTATTATTTTATATTTAGTTTATATTTCTATATAATCTAACGTTATTATTATTTTAAATACAACAAGAATTTGTGCACTTAAAAAGGTTGATAACTTGACATGATCCATAACATTTAGTTTTGTAATTATTATTACTATTATTATTATTATTATTATTTTGGTTCTTTTGTAAGAATGATATCATTAGTGAACTTTGAATTTGAAGTATATAAAGAATTTTAGTCATGCTCAAAACTCAAAACTGTTTGAATTGCAAGGATATGGAAATCTTTATGTTTTTTGATTTGTCTGTTTTTTTCCCTTCACATCACATGTCATGTATAATAGTAAATTAGTAACAAATAGTCTAACGATTTGATTTGATTTGATTTATTCTCTCTATAAAGTTGACACTTATTTATTTTAAATGTAAAATTATGGATCAACCCAACCCAATTCAACCCGCAACCTAAATGACCCAACCCAAACCCAACCCAACTGGACTGTTTGCCATGTAATGACAGATGAATCCTATCAATTCAAACGAGTGGGTCTTCTTCGGACGATAGCTCTTGTAGTTTTAAGTTAGCTAAAAAAGTTCTCCATCACAAATATATGCCTTTACTCTTCCGTTTTTAGAGATAACAGAAGAGTATTGAAGTCGGGCTACTCAATTAGAAGGATTTAACTAAAGTAGACCAAGCGGACGATTTAACCAATTCGGAAGGGATAATCTCGCCTATAATGGGTCTAGCTTGTGGCTTCAGTTCCAAAAAGATGACCAGTGAAGGCTGATTAGTGAAAGACCGATGAAAATATTCCTCATAGGTGCAAATGAGCATGTAGGTGTCAAGTACTTGTAGAAATATTCCTTACCAGTATTTATTCTTTCTTACACAATATCGTGTTGGATTCTATGATTCATTTAAAATATTAACATGTTTAGAATGCAATTCCATGTGTCAATAATCTTTGGCACAATTTAGATTCAAATCTTATATTGCATGAATAAATTTACTTGAGAGAGAGAGAGAGAAAAAGAGGGTGCTTCATATCAACGAGTCTAATACATGAACTGATACGACATTTAGAATTTGTTTTTACACACTTGAACAAGACATCAACAAGGATAGCATCAGACCATAAAACCATTGGTAATCCTTTGGGGGTTGAAATAGACACAGTCTGTCAATCGTTTATGAGTTCCTCAACTGTGATTAGATTTTCACTTGGTAATACTGTTACCAATTACCACTAAACACTTGATAACCAAATTTGGTGCTACTCTTGTTCCAGCTCTCTAAAAGCTAATTTTGGTATAATCTTCAATCTATTTAAAGTAGGAAGAGAAAATAAAGGTGACTAGTATAATGAAGTACAACTAGCTGATGTATACATCCAATTTACCAACACGTATAACTTGCACACACATTGTACACTAATATTAAAGAATTGGGATTTCTGCCTGGCTCCTCACCAAAGGACACTACGGTGCTGATGTGAACTCATCAAAAGCACAATTTGTGTGTTCAGTCTCTAGATCCTCCATTCATTTTGATTTACATTGCTATAGCAATCAACAAATTCACAAAGCAAGAAAGATTGACCTATGAAAGATGACCATTAAAAACATATTATTAATCTGTTCAGACCTGCAAAATGATTGTTTCAAGAGAGAGAGAGAGCTTCAACTAAAAGAAAGTGAATCACTATAATGGGCTTGGACAATGACAACTCTCTCCATAAACAGGTCATACCAATAAATAATGGAAGAGACAACGTTGAGACTACAGACCAGACTGCGTGTATGTTTCACATTTCCAGATCTGTAATTCCTCTCATCCCTCTCCTGCACTCGTAATTTGGAATGAGAAGGTAGGGACAAAAGGTCATTTGGTGCGAGATGAAACTAAAACTACAAAGCAACAAGGCATACCACCATCCACCAATGCCTCTCCAGAGTCACTTTCAATCTCAATTTTTAATTCTAAAGTACTTTCAGTCTCAATTTGAGCAATCATAACAAAACAATCAAAAAACAAATGAAAGGTGTCAAGCAAGAGTTAACCAACAGTCACAATGAGAAACTTTAGCTAATACCCACTGCCAGGTGTCACATTACTCCAGGTTTTGGCAACAGATTGCTTCAGGATAGAAGCTGGTGAGATCCTAGGCGCCAAAATTCAGAGGCACATGATTTGAGACCAGACTCTAGTGGGTGCAAAGTTCATAAAAGCATTTCCAAATTATGCTTGACTGGTTCTGTAATAGCCTCTTCATTCATTTATCAATAACAGCGTTGGCATCAATGCATATGAAGTGGTGAATTCCTTTTTTTTTTTTTTTTAATAATAATTATGAAGTGGTGAAACATTACATTTAAGAACGCTGAGAAATCATCCTATCTATGTCTTGATATGTTAAGATGCCCGTTACACCTTGAGGTCCCACATGACCATCAAACTACCAGAGTTTATGTTAAAATTGTTAAACAGCACAAGCAGAAGTGCATAACAAATCACAAGCCCCATAAAGGATAAGAAGAACAATCTTTGACAGAGTGACAGTGAAAAGAGAGAAACTTATTGTTATCCATGAGCTATTATATAACACAATTTATTGAAAGCATTTTAATCATAACAGAATTTAAAATGGGGCAATGACTTGTGGTCGCACTTTACCTGAATATTCCTTACAATAATTAATCCATGTATTCCTACAGTCATATAAGTTTCGCTTTTTTCAGGTCAGAGACAACTCCCCGGTCTTCAGGACTTCTTTCATTGTATAGTACCTGAGGAAATTATGGAAATGATAACTTAGTGTTGTATAGAATTAGACCAAAAACTAAATCAACTCCATCTACTGAGGCACCTTGTCAATGATGCCGTATTCAACAGCTTCACTGGGACTAAAATATTTTGGGCGCCTGATGTCTGTATCAACCTGCTCAGGTGATTTTCCAACATGCTTTGCGAGGAGATTAACC
>JAXUIC010000556.1:0-28729 GCA_035136125.1 Quercus rubra
TCTTTGTGTACTGTTCAAAAACTCATATAATCAAATGATTTGTGTTGATTTTATATGACTTGTTTTTATTTTAAACAAGTCGATCACATTGTTGGTAACTGAACTAGTGGCAAAATCGAGGCTTTGCTTGAAAATATTGTGTGTGTAGCTTTATTTAATATTTTGGCTCTAGCATTCTTCCTCATAAAGATCACAAAAAAGTCAATAGATCTAAAACAAAATATACAAGTCCAATAGATTAGCACAATAACAAAAATTACCAATAGTAAATCTAAAACAAAATAAGCTCAATTAACTAATTTTACCCAACACAAAAAACCTAGCCCTTTAAAAATTTTTAAATAAAATTATTTTGTCATTACCGAGTAGCAACATCAAAGTCACACACACCAAAAAAAAAATCCCTCAAACAGGTAAGTAGTAGTTGATTCTTGTCATATTAAAGCGAATCAAGCTGATGACGAAATTACATTGGTACTATAAAGCCCTAAAAGAAAAGCTCAATTAACTAATAAAGCGACAACCTCTTTAACGTGAACAGAATAAATTCCTTTCTCTAATGAGAACCAAACTCTCACACACGCAAGGGTGTTTTCCTTAAATTCTTTTGCTAAAACTCTCAAAAGCAAAAGTCATACCAACAATTGATTAGCGTTATAAAATTTTTAGTCACAAAACTTTCACTCTATCAATTTTAAAGTTGTAGTGTGTGGATATCTCGATTAAAAGCAAAGCAACATGCAATTTTTAGAACTCTTTGCATTTGAACAAGAGTTTTTGGAAAACTAAGATATATATTAGAGACATATTCGAAAGCTAAAGTTTAAATACTTAAAGAGAAACAACATAACCAAGGTTAAAAGACATCTAATTAATCAGGTTTGGCAAATTCTCCATTTGGCACATACTATGTTTCTAAATATGGAAAGCTATTTAGTAGAAGATGATGGAATTCTGGACATGCATTGTCTTATTATAGGGTCCAGGACCCTGGTCTCAGAATTCCATTGTTTAATTTCTACTGCATCAATGATTTCTAATAGTTTGGTTCTCATTAGAGAAAGGAATTTATTCTGTTCACGTTAAAGGGGTTGTTGCTTTATTAGTTAATTGAGCTTTTCTTTTAGGGCTTTTATAGTACAAACGTAATTTCTTCATCAGTTTGATTTGCTTTAATATGACAAGAATCTACTACTACTTAGCTGTTTGAGGGTTTTTTTTTTTTTTTGGTGTGTGTGACTTTGATGTTGCTGCTCAGTAATGAGTAATGACAAAATAATTTTATTTAAATTTTTTTAAAGGGCTAGGTTTTTTGTGTTGGGTAAAATTGGTTAATTGAGATTATTTTGTTTTAGATTTACTATTGGTTATTTTTATTATTGTGCTAATTTATTGTGCTTGTATATTTTGTTTTAGATCTATTGACTTTTTTATGAGGAGGAATGCTAGAGTCAGGGACAGACCCACTAAGGGCAGGCTCCCCCCCCCCCCCCCACCCCCGAGAGTAGGGCTAAGAAGCTGGCATGTGTAAAAGCAAGAACAAAACTCATACATCTCTGATCTCACCAAAGCTATCTAGCTGCCATTTGTTCCACTAAACTCAAACTCTGTCGCACTTCTTCAACAGTCACATCTCCTAAAAGTAGGGACAGACCCACTAAGGGGCAGTTGGATGACTCATATTTTAGAGTTTATAGTTGGCCCCCTCAAATTTTTCGATTGGTACGTTCAAATAGCCCAAAAGAAACTAATCACCTAACCTTTTCTTTGGGTCTGTGGCCCCTCCATATTCCAAATATAATGCAACAAAAAATCCACAAATCACCAATATCATAATTCAATAATTCATAACCAAAAAAACTCATAGAAAAAAAAAAATCCCTTACGGGGTGACAATAATTTATATGATTTTTAATTGATTTACAAATTATGGGAAAGTCGATTACTATATTTAAATTTTTTTCAAAAATAAAATGCAAAATTCTTTTAGAAGCCAATATCGATGATGTAGCATTGCCAACTCTTAATATTAATATCCCAATTTTTTTAAATCCTCAATCAAAGTTTTGAAAACTTCATTAGTGTGATTTTTAGTTGCATCAAAATATGGGTTTATCATATTGGTGAGTTGGTCAACGTGATAAAATTAACATATTAATTCCAGTTACCCAAAATTTGGAAATCCGAAGTCCTCTTCTTTTTTTATTCTTCTTCTTCGAAAAGATTAGAATATCTTATTGTAACTTTCAACTTTTTTGGTTCATATTATTTCCTTCTTGACTTAAATATTATGGTAATAAAGTACAATTGTTTTGTCTACCATGATTTTTTTTTTTTTTTAAACCATGTCACTTGAAATTTTTTTGATTAATGCTTTGGCCCCCCAGGTTCAAATCCTAATTCCGTCTCTGACTAGAGTCAAAATATTAAATAGAGTTACGCACACAATATTTTCAAGCAAAGCCTCGATTTTGCCGCTAGTACGGTTACCAACAATGTGATCAACTTGTTTAAAATAAAAACAAGTCATATAAAATCAACACAAATCATTTGATTATATGAGTTTTTGAACAATACACAAAGAACTTTATTATGAGTTTTGTATAAAGAAATACTTTGCTTATTATGTAGGTAATATGTACGGTACATTTGTCTTTATTTTGTTTGACCATAGAAAAAAATAATAATTCAGAAGACAGATCAACCTAAAGTACTATGTTTTTCTTTTCCAAAAAAGAAGAAGAGGATACGTTCTTTTTTGCATCCTTTACTGGCGGTTTTCTACTGGCGACTTCAACTATAAGCCCAGCATCCTTTACACGCGCGCGCACACACACACACAAAAAAGAGGCATAACGCAATTCGGATTTATATTAAGGAGCCACGAGCTTTTAATTTGTCTGTATAAACAAAGCTCACCGAAACCATGAGGCCTATGAGCTCAAAAGAACCTATCATCTATAATTTTATCCCTAGTCCAGCAAAAGACCAACTCCAAGTCAGTCAAGGAAACGTGTTTGCAACCAACACCCAACATGAATTTGAACCAAGTGAAAACTTGGGGAATTTCTCTGTGTCAGAAGGAGCTAATAACGGTGTCCCATTGGAGTGGAAGCTTGGCTTATTTGATCCTTGGGCTATCAAGAAGAGGCTCACGTTTAGTGATATTAACGGCAAAAATTCCAGGCTCTTACTACCAAAAGGCTTGGTTGAGGAGCATATTCTGTCCCAGTGGGACGCAAGATGCATTGAAAACATTAAGAATAATGGGGTTCGAGTTGCTGTTTGGGATTGTGACACCGATTGCGAACATCAATTGCTGTTCAAACAGTGGGGTAAATGGGTAATGGGAGCCCTGTCTCTTTGGAAACTGGATTATGGGATTTGTGAGGAGAAGGGACCTGAAGGAAGGTGATGAGATTGGACTCTACTGGGATCAGAGCAGTTCAAGATTCAGTTTTTGCCTTCTCAAGCAGGCTTCGAGCAATTAGTCCTCCACGGTCAGCTTCATTTCCTTTGCTATTTATCTAATGCATCGGGTGTGAAAGTTTGAAACAGTGTTATCTATTAAACTATAAGTCTTCGTTTTCCCCCCTATGTAGTAGCTGGTAAGGTATTGCAGTGTAGAATAAATGGAGAAGAGTGAATTACCTTTTTCTTTTTTAAATCAGTTTCCATTCCTTTGTTATCTTATCCCGTTATGGAAGTTTCTTATTCGTGATCAAAATAACAAAATTGATCTCCTTGGTACATATGCTCACTTTATGTATTAAAGTAATTAGTTGTCTCAAAACAAATTACTTTAATCGTTTCTCAAAAAAAAAAAAACAAATTACTTTAATCAAATAATACTTGTATTAATTGCGGAATTTAAGGCTGACCCAACTGCAGTGACTTGTGATGGAAGGAGTAGATGAAAAGGGAGAGTGGAGGATTTTCCGCGTGGCATGTGTGGAATTTATTAACAGTTCTTCTATGAAGTATGAACACAATTTATGTCACAATTTCGATGTAGAAGATTATGAGAAGTTACATATAACATATTACCTTTGCATAAATCTACAACTTTATCTCTACTATTGACAATCAACCAGATTATAAAAAAAAAAAAAAGTTGCGTATATAAATTTTTTTATATACTAGTCGCTAACTCGTGTGATGCACGGTAAACCTTTAGATCAAATGTTAAAACGTTCTGGTTTAATTATATCTTAGCTGATGTGACTTTGGTCCATGTTTTCTCAATTATATCTTTAATGCTTTTAGCTCATAAAAGTGAGAAAAAAAAATGATCCTCTATTGCTAACTAAAAATTACATTGGAAATTGGTAATGGGAATTCAAACACAAACCGGATAATGATTTTTTCTTTCTTTCTTTTTTTCTTCAATCTCTTCTAGTTTAGTTGATTAGTTCAAGTTACCTTTGCAACACATTTAATTTCCAATTCCAAGGTCAATGCTTGCTTTGGATTTTAATTTGTTCTCGCATATCTAAATTGATAAACTTCTTCCAAGTAGTGGAAAGTAATTAAAAATGAAAAAGAACTTTCAATTAGTGAAAACCCTTTTCTGGGTTTCTGTTGTATCGGATTCAAATTTGTTCTCACATATCTAAATTGATAAACCTCATCCAAGTAGTGAAGAGTAATTATAAATGAAAAGAAAATTCGAACCTTTTTTATTTGTTTGGTTTCTGTTGTATTGTGTAAGTGTTTGATGGCAGCATAATAGAGTCATTGGTGGACTTGCTGATGTTGAGGGTTTGAGTAATCCTCAAACTTCTTTAAATTTCAGAGTATTTCTTTTCGGGGTCAGTTGAAGAAAGTATGCTGTTTGCTCATGTTTGTTAAACATGGCATGAACTCTCAGTTCGCCTTATTGGGCCGCGCAAAACATTGCATGTTGGCATCCTCAGCTGTTTTCAGAACACAACAGTTCCTGATAAAAACTCTAGGGGGCTATACCAATCAAACCCACCTGAAAAGAATGCAATAAATATTACTGACACAAATAATATCTGTTTTATAAGTATTTCATTCTGTGACGTCTGTTTCTGTAATATCTGTTTTATCTACACCAATTATGCTTTCTGTGAGACGTTGTAGCTGTTATAGACAGAGGAGGCAACATACAGTAGGTTTAAAGAAACATGGGGTTTGAAAGAAAACAGAGGCAGGTGTTTACTTGGTTAGGATTGCCGCGCTCATCAATTAATCACAAAAATAAACTAATCAAGAAATTCAAAAACCTAAAATCAAAACCCTAAGTAGGAGTGGAAAAATTAAGAAGCAATTGAAATATATATATATCTACCAAAACTGAAATCCCAAATAGTGAGAGAGAAGAACCTAAATGGCCAGTGTTTCAAGAAGAGAAAGAAGGAGAAAACAAGATACTGTGAAAGAGGAGATTGGTGGTGAATCAATAAGAAAACCGGTCTTCAAAATCAAAAGACCAAGAAGGAAAAAAAAAAATTATGAACGTCAGATTTAGAAAACAAAGAGGTATGCAATCAGGTTGTGAGGTTTTGGCTTTGACGTGAAGGCTCAAGGGGGAGTTGTAATTGGAGAATATAATTGGGTTATAAATTCTAACTAGTCATTAAACCATGCAATGCACGGAAAAGATACAAAATATAATATATAATTTAATCTCGGTTTATTTATTAACAATTATTTATTTTAGAAGGAAGAAAAAAAAAATTCTTGTACAATCATTATTATTATTTACAATGCGTAAAAACACTAATTGATATTTTCCTCACATTATATATTCAACATGTCCTGCACATTTACTAAGAAATTTAAACAAACACAAAGGCAGCAATACCAATGAACTAAGACAAAACCTTCACTGAGAAATGCAATTACAAATACACACAGAATTATAAAGCAAGAATAAAAATTTCAAAAGAGAGGAATGAAAAATACAAATTTTAGCCGTGAGTTGCAATTACAACAAATAATTCCTAAAAAAACTATTTATAAGATGATGGTTATAGATTCTTAATTAAATTTGGTTATAGTTATAAATTCCTAATTAAATTTTATTACCAAAACTTATCTACAAAAATAAATGAAAAATGATGCTGATTTCTAACCAAACATTGATTGTTATGGGGTTTCTAAATACCCATGCCGTAAATTTGATTTTAGTAATTGTGATTACCCTTTTCCATGAGGAACAAATTGAAAATACCAAAGGTTGTTCTAGGTATGCAACACGAAGAAGAATATTAATAAACACAAAATGTAAAATAAAACATTACTAATATAAATAAATAAGGCCATGTTTGGTTTAATACATTTTCATCACCTCAATTTCCGTCACTCATCACTCATCACTCATCACTCAAAAATACCTTACCCGTTTGGCACCATCACTCAACTTGTCATTACTCAATATTTTTCACACTATTTGTGGGTCTCATACCTGTCACTCAATGCAGTTTTTTTTTCAGTATCACCAAACCCAGTGAAAAAAAGGAAAAAAAGAAGAAGAAACCCAGGTTAGAAGGAAGAAGAAGAAGCCACCTAGTGTTAAAGGAAAAAGGAAAAAAAAAAAAGATGAAGAAATGCAACCCAGTGAAGAAAGAAAGAAAAAAAAAAGATGGTCCAAAAGTTGCGGCTAAAGGCTGACAATGGGTCCCTCCATGTAGTGTTATTTACGGAAATGTCATTGAGTTATAAGTTATGGAAACTGAAAATAACTAAAATGTGTTTTCAGTTTCCATAACTCATAACTTAAAAATTAAAGAATTAAGTGATGAAAAACAGAGTTATGATGGTGCCAAACGAACTTCTAGCTATGGGTCTCACCATTTTTGAGTTATGAGTTATGGAAATTGATGAACAAAACACCTCATAACCAACCAAAGCATAACCCATGCAAACAACAAATTTATTAGTAGACATATAATCACATCTCTTAGGGAAGCAACACTTTCTAGTGTAAAGCAAACCAATAATTTTTGCCAATAAATTCAAAGTAAAATCTTCCAGGCAGCATTGATATTTTCCCCACATTATATATTCACCATGTTTCTACACATTTATTGAGAAATTTAAACAAACACAAAGACAGAAATACCAATGAATCAAGACAAAACCTTCATTGAGAAACTCAACTATTGATAGACACACAAAGAATTATAAAGCAAGAAATACAAATTTCAGAAGAGATGAATGAACAATTGTACAAATTTTCAACCGTGAGTTGCATTTGTAACAAATAATTCCAATATATATATACATATATAAGATAATGGTTATAGATTCCTAATTAAATTTGGTTATAATTATAGATTCTTAATCAAATTTGATTACCAAAACTTATCTACAAAAATAAATGAAAAAAAAAAAAAAAAACTGATATCTAATCAAACACTGATTGTTATGTGGTTTCAAAATACCAATGCAATAAATTTGAGTAATTGTGATGACCCTTTTCCATGAGGAACAAACTGAACGTATTAAAGGTTGTTCTGGGTATGGAATAGTAGCTAAAGGGTATCTTCAGCAATTTGGTTTGGACTATGAGGAAACTTGTAGTCCAGTTGTTAAGCCTACTACTGTGAGGCTTCTTCTTGCTTTGGTTGTCAACAATGGCTAGAGTTAAGGCAACTGGATGTTAGTAATGCCTTTTTGCATGGTATTCTCAAGGAAGAGGTCTATATGTCCCACCACAAGGATATGTTGATCCAACTTTTCCTAAGCACGTCTGTCTTCTCCACAAAGCTTTTTATGGCCTTAAATATGCTCCTAGAGCCTGGTTTGAGAGATTTACCATACAATTACTTCATATTGGTTTCTTTGCTTCTGGTGTTGATGGTAATCTTTTCATTTTGAATCATGGTTCATATCTAGTGTTTCTGTTGCTATATGTTGGTGCCATTATAATCACAGGCAACAATCAGTCCTTTATCTCTTCACCTATTCAGCTTCTTTGTTCTAATTTTGATCTCAAGGATCTTGGTCTTCTGCATTACTTTCTTTGTCTTCAGATTGATTATAGCTCTTCTAGTCTTTTTGTGCATCAGACCAGATATGCCTCTAATTGCTTCAAAAGTTTGCAATGACTAATTGCAAGCCTTGTAAAACACCATGTCTCCTAATTAGTATCTTCTTTCGAATAATAACCCACTTTTTGCCTGATCCTAAATCCTAAAGAAGCTTAGTTGGTGCTTTTCAATGCCTTACATTTACTAGGCCTGATCTTCCCTTTACTATTCAACAAGCTTGCAATACATGAGCAACCCCACTCAGAATCACCTTTAGGCTGCTAAGAGAATTCTCAGGTACATTCAGGGACTCTTCATTATGACCTTGCTTTCACTTTTGGTCCTTTTACTTTGTTTGCTTATAGTGAAGTAGACTGGGCTAGGGATCCAGTTGATCATAAATCCATCATTGGTATTGTGATTTTCTTTGGTAATTGTCCAATTACCTAGTCTACTAAGAAACAAGCTACTGTTTACTCGGTCTTTCACAGAGGCTGAATATCATGCCTTGGCCTCTATAGCAATTGAGTTATGTTGGATTCGCATGCTTCTTCGTGATCTTGGTACTTTTCGTCCTCAACCTCCTTTACTTTGGTGTGACAATGTGAGTGCTTTGGCTATTGCCTCGAATCCTGTATTTCACACTCAGACCAAACACATTAAGGTTGATTACCATTTTGTTTGCGAGAGGGTGCTTAGGCGTGATCTATTGGTTAAGTTTTTCTCCACTCATGATCAACTTGCTAACATTTTCACCAAGAGTCTTCCTTCTCCTAGATTTCACTAGCTTACTTCCAAACTCATGTGGAAATTCTCCTTTCGTTTGAGGGGGGATGAAAGCTGTAGCAGCAAACTAGAGATTTCGAATGAAGAAGATGATGACACTATTCCAATAGTAAAATCCAAAACGGTGTCGTTTGGTCCAGATTGTAAAATGCAAGTCTCGCCTAAAGCAAAACGTTGTCGTTCCTCATTAAGACTAATGGTGTCATTTTTGCTGTATTAGACTTTGGGCTGTTGAGTTCAGTTATCACACGTCTACAATTTTGATGTAACTATTTCCGTATTTCTCTCATGGTTTTCAGAAACGGATTGGACTGGGAGGTCGGACCGTGAAAATCAGGAACCGGGATGAAAATCGGTTTTTAAGTCTAAAGAATCGGATTTTTTGTTAATTCCATGAACTGCTAAAACTAGGGTTGGACCGCACAAACCGGTGAGAACCGTGCAGTCCAACCCCTTAGCAATTTTTTTTTATTTTTAAAAACAACTTAACACAATTTTATTCTACTTAATTAAATTATCCATCTCTTACAAGGAATAAAAAATTTATAATTAAAATCTTTCAAAGATATTCAACTTTATTTCAAAAATTAATCATAAATTTTAATGTTTTCATGGTTATTATTTTATTTTATTAACTTTCTTATTTAATTATTAAATATATGCTTGAAAATCATCAAATTTCCCTCACATATATAGATATATTGTCAATTTTGCTAGTTTTATTAATTTAATATCTATATTTAGGATTTAATTAATTATTAAATTAATTATGACGTCATCACAGTTCGACCCCGATTCGACCTCAAAAATCCTTGAACCTCTCCATTTTATGGTTTAATGAACGGTTCGGGTCTGAAAACCTCTCTCTCTCTCTCTCTCTCTCTCTCTCTCTCTCTCTCTCTCTCTCTCTCTCATATATATATTTTTTGATAACCTCTCTTCTTCATATATATATATTGTAATAGAGACTCATAATTGTAATTCCAGAAAATTCTTCTCTTTGGTATTCTTTTCTTTTCTCTATGTGAGTGTGAGTACTTCTTCTCTTTGTATTCTTTTCTTTTCTCTATGTGAGTGTGAGTTACTTCCTTCTCTTTGTATTCTTTCTTTTCTCTATGTGAATGTGAGATTCTTCACAATCATGAAGCAAACATTCCTTTCAACATGGAAATGTGGAATAAAATACACGAGGATGTATTATATTATGATGTGATCACCACATGCATTTCCATGACTGCAACATGATATAAGGCATATCCATCAGTGATTCGGTGCAATGTGCGTCAGTGCATGCCCATATAGGAATCCCATTTCCCCGATTAATGACAGATAATAAAAATATAGCTTTTAACTAATGTTGGACCAGTTCAATTTTGTTCTTTGTTGCCAACAACAAGAATATGTCAATCTCATTTCTTGATCAATAAAGCCATACAACGAATCAAACGTACTCAAATCATCATCAAACAAGGAAAGATCAAATAAGGAAAGCAAAATAGTGAAAAGACAATCAAATCAATAATGCCTAGGAAAACTGCAATGCCTCATTGTGCCCGTTGAAAATCACGAATACATAAGAAGAAGAACCACCATTAAATTCAACAAACGAGAACCACCATTAACTACATTTTGTGCAGCCCTTGAGCAGCCGCTGCTACAGCACAGTCCCTAGGTTGAAAGCCAACTCTCTCTTGCTCCAAGTCATACACAACCTCCACATTTTGCTGTTGGAAGCTCCCAAATACTCCAGCTGGGCCGTAAATATTATCATCCTCATTATCCATGCTTTGGAACAATAAGCACTTCACCACCGTCGACTCGCTTGGGGCTCCATGGCATAGAAATGATTCCCTTGAGGGCAAAGCAAGGCTCACATTGTTTAGGAAATGGAAAGTTATTAGAGGAAGATCATCGATAAAGGTATTATTATTTTTGCATGGGACTTTATAACAAGATCAAATCCTGATCTCATCTCTACATCCTTGGCTCTAGGATAGGTTATGGCTGACTGGAGAAATGAAAGAATTTGTGAATACAATGGCTCAGGAAGGTGAGTATAAGTGGTTCCCGAATCTATCATCATAGCCCCATTACCTCGTGAATCAAACTCCCTTAAGTTTAAGGGCACTTTGATTGCACTGACAACATTGCCTATGGTTATGGCCTCTAGACCAATATAGTAGAGATTGGGATAAATGGGACTCCTCAACATTGGTGTGAATTGCAAATTGTCTTTAGAAGATATAGCAACATCTCCTACAACCAATGGCTGGAATATATTTGGGTTATTTGCAAACTTGAAGGACAAAAAGCAATAAGAGAAGCCTATTTTTAGGAACCCTAGTTGTGAAGGCAAAGAAAGTGTACCTCTACCAAACCTGCAATCCCAATGGGTTCTCTATATGTGGACCCAACGCACCCAAAACAGAACTTTGGAATTTCCCTAGTGGCACTAGGGCTATTTCCATGAACCATAAGTGTATCCCTAGTTAGTGCCCCAGTGACAACCCCACCAGCCCCATAGTATAAGCAAATAAAGGGCATGGTCTAGGACATGTGGATTTGACAAGGGTAGCCAATGAGCATCCAGCCATAGTACATGTGTCATAGTCACTATCAGAGCTATGGATGTCATTGCAAAAGGAGCTACCACAAAGGTCCCTAGAAGATGAAGAAGAAAAAGAGGGAGAGAAAGCTGCAGTAGTCAACTTATTGTTCCTATATTCATCACACTCAATACAATCAAAAGATACATTCCCACAAGGAACCCAAGTGAGGTCACTCCCAGTATCCATGTATACTTGAATGACTTGTGGAGGTGACCCCAAATTAAGAGGGATTAAATACCCATTTGTAATCTCCCTCAATGGTTCCATCATGTCTAAAATTTCAGAAGGTTTCTTTGATGAATTCCTAATCCTAGAGGCTCGTGGTATTGGAGGAAGGGAATTCTTAGAGTACTGAGCCATACCAAGGACCATTGAGTTATGGTTTCTCTCTTTTGCTAGAGTTTGGTTGAAATTAAACATGGAAGCTGTGAGTAGAATGAAGAGGAGAAAGGTGGCGATTGTGATCAAATGTGCTGCCATTATGGCCTTTGCTTTGTGTTTAGGTATGTTGAGATGAGTAGTGTTTGTTAGAACTAAGTATTTATAGAAAGAATTTGCACTGATCTGGTTAATTTACAATCTGAAGAATTAGGGTTTGCACTGAGTATGATATGAGTGTATATATACGTGTGTGCACATGCATTGGTATGGGTACCTACAGAAAAATTGGAGATCGCATGCTTTTTATTTTATAGGCTTTCAAGTACATTCTGAGATAAGAGGATCGCATATATTTTTGTTGTATACATGTATAAAGGACAATTCATGGAATATTGTGACTCAAAAGTAAAAAATTCACCCAAGTACAATTGTGTCATAGTGGTGGAGGCCACCTGCAAATTACGTGTAATTAAGGTTTGAATATTTATATATTCCTTTTTAAGTGCACCCAAGTACAATTGTGTCATAGATGGTGGAGGCCACCTGCAAATTACGTGTAATTAAGGTTTGAATATTTATATATTCCTTTTTAAGTTTAAATTTAATTACTTGAGCAAAGTATATTCCATGTGATACCAAAAAAGAAAAAAAAAAAAAAACCTAAATTTCAGGTGCTTGTGGTCCAGAGCCTATCTTGTAGGGGAAAATTTATGGACACAATACTTTTGCCATAATTTTTATTACAATATTAATCCTTATGAAGTTGAGTATGAATGATAGGAAAAAAATAATAGATTCATGTAAATTACATTAAAATTGTGACCCAAAAATTATGGCACTAAAAGAACTTATATTGTAGTGGCTTTAGTGTGCGTTTGGGTGGAGATTAAAAATTAAAATTATTTCACTATTTAGTTTATTTTTTTACTATTCATGGGTCTCAATGCACTTTTTGGTACTATTTATGGGTCCTACTGTACTATTTCAACTAACTTTTACATTTTTTTACAGTATTTTTAACAATAATTTTTCAGTTTCAGTAAAATAAGCAGTATTCAAACACACTTTTAATGTCCGTTTATCAAAAATTATTTTTGCCAACTTATTTTACTATTCAGCTTATTTTTGCTACTATTTATAGGTCTCACTGTACTTTTAGTACTATTCATGGGTCCTACTATACTATTTTAGTTAACTTTCTATACTTATCTATAATACTTTCAGCAAAAGTTTTTAATTTTAACAAAATAAGCGGATCTTAAATGAACCCTTAAAGAGTTGATAGGTTAAAGCTAGATTATGCTAATAGTTTGTAACTTATATGTTACTTCTTGGCATTCCTAAAGAAGAAATTTAGGGTTTAAATCTCTCATAATTATCGAATTATTGAGTAGAAATGCTAAAACTAGATCATAATACTAATCTTACATTAAGGGTCTATTTGTGATCCACTTATTTTGCTGAAATTGAAAACTTTCTGCTAAAAGTACTGTAAATAAAAGTAAAAGTTAGTTGAAATAGTATAGTGAGACTCATGAATAGTACTAAAAAGTGTAATGTGACTTATAAATAATAGCAAAATAAGCCGAATAGTAAAATAAGCTGGTCTTTTAATTTGGAGCCAAAAACACACTAAGAAGCGCATATAAAACTGAGTTCCAAAGTTTAAATGATTAAGAAAAGGATAGTTTAATCTTTATTCCACTCTTGAGTGAATGTCCATAAAGGGATGTGTGTTTAACTGTCGGTCTCAACTACCTTTTAAATAAATTCATTAAAATATTAAGTACTAATATTCTATATCTAAAAAAATATTAATTTGTAGAAGAATGATGAACTATGAGGAATGAAATAGTAACTCTCAACTTGACCATTCTCATGACCGGTTCATGGTTAACCCGAAACCGGTTAGACTATTTGGTTTGGTTCAAGTTTGAAAACCTTACCTTAAGGCTAGAAATCAATTAGAGATGATTGCAAAGATACTCAAAATAAGAAAAAAGATTAAAAAAAAAAAAAACTAAAAAGAATAAAATTCATGGTCTTGAATTCACAAATGAGAGGAAAATCTACAAAGAATCTCTTTAAAAACCAGTTGTTCAATCAATTCGTAACTCTCAACTACAAGTTTTATGACATTTTGGTATTTTGTAACTTTTATTATGACCAGAGCCAATAACAAATTAATTTACAATTTTAAGTGGGATTTTTTTATCTATTTAATTATTTATTTATTTAAAATCAATACTTTTTATTTATTTTATTATATTTAGATTTTAATAACAACTAGTTTTTAAATGATAATATGAGTAATCCATTTAATGTTCTTGTGACATAATTGATTTAGGTAATATTTTATCAAATTTAACTTTGAAAAACTTCTTTTTACAAAAATAATAACAATAAGTTTTGTCAATAAAAAAGAAAAAGAAAAAAGATACATACACCCTTACCATTTTAAAGACAGTCTGAAGCAACCTCCATGAAGCAATCTTACCTATCAATTGACTAAAAAAATCAATAACACTGATTAATCAATAAGAATTTGTAAACTTTTGGATGAAAATGATGCAAGACAAACTATAACCATGCAGTGCAAAAATAATAGTAGTAGTAATAATAATAATAACCAAAAACAGGAAAACCACAATATAGAACTTAGAATTCAGCACCCAGGTTTACTTAAGGTCATCACCAGTAAAAGAGAATTTATAGGTGATAATAAGCAGGGGTGTGCATGGGTCAGGCTGGGTTGGATTGATGAGTTTTTTCAACCCAATCTACCATGGTGGGTTAAAAAAAAATCCAACCCAACCCAACCCATCACAGGGGTCCAACTTAACCTGCGTGGATCGGGTTAGGTTGGATTGGACAATTTTTTTAAAATTACTATTATTATTATTATTATTAAATTGAACATTAGAACAATACCACTATAAATAAGAACAAATTTATAACAAAATAATCATGAGTATAACACCAAACAAACACAAACTATATGAGGAGAATTTAGGGTTTGTGTTTTATTTATGAAGAGGGGCAAAAAAGTAAATAAAAAATTGTGTAATATATATATAATTAAATATATATTAAATATTGGTGGGGTCTGATTGAGTTAGGCAGATTTGTGAATCTTAAAATCCAAACCCAACCCAACCCATTGTTAAAAAAATTTGCATAACCTAACCCAATCCACAAACCTTTTAAAAACTGACCTAACCCAGTAGTTTAAGCTAAATCATCAAGTCGGTTTTGGCGGGTTTCCTGCACACCTCTAGTTAATATTTACAGTTGACTGGAGTTAACACCATACCATTAAGATAATTTCAAGAGAAATTTTATATATCATCAAGATAATTTGTCTCCAAAAGATTAGAGTAGACAACGACATTCCTACCCCTTCCGATAAACCAAACTTCCCTTCAAATCTTTAATTCCTAAAAAAGAAAAGAAAAGAAAAGGAAACTGTATTAATTGCTGGTGTTAACTTGGTAATTGAGGTCCCCCATTTGAAGTTTCGAATAGATCATCTGCAACATATATTGGAACCAGTCGAGGTGGTGGAGATGACACAAGATCCGCAAAATGGGAGCCTGACCTATTGTTAGAGTCACATGGGTTTTGCTCTTTCTAGAAGAATAATATATATCATTTGTATTTATTTTTAATTTTTTTTTAATAAGAAGAATTTTGTTGTGAGTTTCTGTTAACTTGATTGGTAAAATCTCTAATAATTGTAAATAGTATAAAGATCTGAGATTTAATCGCCACTTACACCAAAAACTAATTGATGTCTTGATCTAATAATAAAATGTTATCATCAGAAGCAAATACTATAGATTGAAACTTTTTCAATAAAAACTGATCGGTGTCTCGATTATTATTTTAAACCACTTCCAAAGTATAGAATCTCAAAAAAGTAAAAGGAAGTATATAATTATAGATTAACAACCCATGACATGTACTTTACGGTACACTTTTTACTTTTATATGTATATATAAAACCAAAAAGGTGTTTCATTGTTAAACACAAGATATTGGAAAAAGGAACTCCATCATCTGCGATAAAATTTTTTTTCCCACATTCCAACCTGCAAACGAAGGATCTTAACTGCCTGCACTTGTTCTTCATTTTCACTTACACACATACACATATTATCTTTTTAAAGAATCTGTTCGAAGCTATAAAAAGTATGTTGTCACCTTTCACGAAGCTCTTGTCCAATTAGATTCTTTGGATATGCGCCTAACTAGGTCACAAAACACGAGTCATAATTATAAGAATGATGCTAAAGATACAACAAATTTTATTATAAGAGTTTTACAAGTTAATGTGTGACTAATAACAAAAAAATAAATAAATAAATAAAATTAAACATTGATTTCTTATATTATTAAAGCCCATCATTAACATTCATTGTCACATCAAAAAACAATTATCACATTAGTTTTAAATTTTTTATAAGAGCGTTAGTATCAGTTATTTTAAAAATATATTATTTTCACATATTAAAAAACAAATTTATTAGTTTAGCATAGCATTTAATAATACACATTATATCTCATCTCTTATTTTAACACATAACTCATTAAAATAACTTAAAATAACTTCTATCATTTATAAAAAATAAATAAATAAATAAATAAAATCTCACCAGCCAGCTACCATACCCACCACCACTAAGGCACTAACCCCTATCATTTATCAATATGGGGCTGTACACTAGTTATATATAATGTTGTTTTTTGAAATTTTTTAAGATCATTTCACGACAACAAGCTTGACGGACCTACTTCTCATTTTATCCTTCTTCTCTTTGCCACCCACCATGCTCATCTTGCTTGCCCACTGCATCACTTTTTGGAGACCTCACCAGCTGAACCTTTACAGTCCCAGCCTCAATGGTGCTATCACCAACTGCATTAATAACATTAGGACCACCACCACTAAATGAATTAGTTAACTGACATTAGAATAAAACAATATTGAAAGGTTATGTAACACATTGGATTTGGATAGAAACTTGAATGATTTTGAAGATTTGGCACAATGAAGATAGAACTGACAGTGGGAAGAAATATTTTGTGCATTATGGAGTTGAATATTTGGAAAAATTAGTAACCAAACAATAAAGGCAAACGTAAAAAAAGACGATATCCTAACCACGGGACGAAAGGGACCAAAAAGCCATTCTTCATATACCTCAGCTCCGAGAATGAGAATTTGATTGAGAAATAGTTTGATAGGTCTAAAAATGAGACCGAAGTAGGGAATTTGATTAAGAGTAGTATAAATTTATATTAGATATTTGATTAGGTTTTTTATGATTCATTTAAACTGGATTTCTTGTTTTTTCTATGGAACAACTCATTTGGCACAAAATTAACCCACAATTAAAATTTAATTTGAAATTTATTTAAAATTTTTCTCTAATTTGATTGCATATATATATATATATAGAGAGAGAGAGAGAGAGAGAGAGAGAGAGAGAGAGAGGATCTTATTGATCCCACCAAAATTAAATTTTGTTTTATTTTATTATCATTTTGAGTGCTTTATTTAAATTTTGATAATTATAGACATGAATATGTATTGTGGGCGTAAAGAATTTGAACTTTGATCATTTTAAAGCTTCAATTTCATGTATTTGTATTCACAAAATCTAATTGTTCTATAGTTGCTTGTATTTGATATTAGTTTTTGTTGTTTGCATACTAGAGAAAAAAATGGGAATTTAATTGATATATTTAGTTAGTCTTAGTGTTATGATTATTTGCTTGGGTTATGACATTATGAAGTATTTGTGTGTGTGTGTGTGTGTGTGATAGTACTAATTTGTAGTTAGCTAGTTTCCATTTGCTAACTTGTTTTGGATTTTGAACTTGGAACTTAGAAGTTGGAAAACATTTTTCACATGTGTTGATAATTATTTTGGTAATTGGTTGCTAATTAAACATTTTCTGAACTTTTAAAATACACTGTGTTAAACACTTAAGTATCTTTATTTCATTATAATAGATGTAGCAATATATGATGTAGCAAATGTTTGTTTTTTTATTTTTATTTTTGATGAAATCATAATTTATGTAATCATTAAACATACAAAATTTCTACCAATGTGTTTTTTTTTTTTTTTTTTTTGTGGCTTTAAATTAGAAAATAAGTAAGATCTTATGATTCGCAATTTCACCTACCTCCTACAATCCTACGTCAAACCTCAATTTTGACAACCTTGTATGTGTGTGTATTTATGTATATAATCACATGATTATGCGTTATAATAGCGAATAATTATTCATTTTTTCTATAATTTTGTTGTTGTTATTCATGCATCCCATATATTTTGTTGAGTGAATAAAGTGCATAACAAGTTTAATACAATCAACCTTCTAAAGACCGATCTATAGGTTGGGCTGAATGAGTGCCAAAATCTTCCCATCTCCATAACCTATCCTCTAAATTCAAAATTTGAAGAGCTCGAAACCTAGTACTTTCACCATAGATTCATTGCTAGTGGTAAGTGAAGTCTAAACTTTTCTTCCTCATTTGTGTGAATTCAAAATTTTACTTAGATCAAGACAGGTCGTTATGGAATCCAAGCCACAAAGGCTTCATGGTGCGTTGATTGGTCTTATTTACAGATATTATTTTGGTGTGAAATCCCATAGATGTTCAACAATTTGGTGTTGGGTATGATCATATTCTACAATTTGCTGGTTTTGATTATGTTTGACAATTTACTAGGTTTGACTTGGTGCTCAATTTTATTATGGGAAAGAGAGATTCAATAACAAATTGATGGATTTTGAGTAAATAAATTGATTGATTTTTTAGTAATAAGACTGATTTGGTGGAATCATCACGGAGGATGAGAATTTAGGAGTTGAGACTATTTTTTTTTTTAAGCTAAATTGTATTAAACATTTCTTTCAAAAGAAATTTTTTATTTTATTAGGAAAATGTTGAATTCCCATAAGTATTGTAAAGAAAAAAATCTTTTATGTTCTTTTATTTTTAGTTTCTGGAATTTTTAAAATTTTAAAGAACTTGCTTTATTTTTAAACTTATTTAATAGTATAGAATAATAAAATCCATGTGTGATGATTTAATTAGATCAATTAGCACGTGTGCAAGCTTAGATAGGTGTCACTTAACAAACACATAAATCAACCATTAACAAATGGATTATTAAGCAAAATGAACCCCTAATGTTGCTGAGCAGATAAATTAAACATTAGGGGGCAAATTTTTTTTTTTTTTTTTTTTGAGAATCAAGGGAGCAAAATAAAAAATAACCTCAAATTTTAGGGATATAATTTGCACTTTAGTCTTAGTTATAAGTTATAAGATTAAAGAAGAGAAACCAAAACCCTAAACTTTGGTTGTAGGTAAATTTCATAAATCTCATCTCCCATTCTCTCCCTCTCACTCTATCAGTCAAGTACAAAATCCAATCCAAAAGGTATATCATCAAATAGTTGAGCACCTGTCTTAGAAAAACAGTTATATTTATTTATTTTTTAAGGTATAATTATCATTTTGGTCCCAAATGTTTGCATTATGGGTTAAAATAGTTTGGTGTATTGTGTCAAAATAGTAGGTTTAATTATCATTTTAGTCACCAAAGGTCTTGTAACTGAATTGACATCTCTCTACGTATAAAGTACTTAGGGATCTAGGGGGGAAAGGATTCGAGCTGCGGGGTTAACAGCATGTTGTAATTATCTTTTAAAAAAAATTATTATTTTAGTTTCAAATATTTGCACTATGTGTTAAAATAGTTTCTAATGGTTTCAAATATGTTAATTTTAGTTCAAATATTTGCACATGTTCTACACTATGGTTTTGGTTTTTGGATTTTTGCTTTTTGTTGTGTTTGATTTGGTGTTGTTGCTCTCTCTCTCTCAACTTGGAATGAGTTGAAAGACTCGGAGTTGGAGTAGGGCTCGATGGTGTGAACTATGGCTACGTTGTTGAAGAATGAGAGGGAAAGGAGTAAAAAAAGTGTGTTTTGGAAGATAGGTTTTTAATTTGGCATATATTTTTTGAAAGTTCATTGTTACACAGATAGGTTTCATAATTTTTTGGTATAAATTTTCTTTTATGGGCTTATTTGATTAAAATATAGAACTTTTGTGTGCACTGAGAGCCATGAAATTGTTGTGAACTTTAACTATTAGCTATGTTAGCATTGTCCATTCAGTAGAGACTATTTTGACATAATATCAAAAAGATATTTTGAAACATTACGGATCATTTTGACATAGTGTAAATCAGTGACGACTCTAGGAATTTTTCTTAGGGTGTTCCTTGGGTACGTGGTTTTCTTATCAAATATATACACATAATTCTAGCAAAAGAATAAACAATAAACTATAAGTTTATTTGAAATATTAATAAAATTATTAATTATTGTTGTTTAGTTATTTCATTAATTTGTTTGTCTTTTATAATTTATTGGTTAATTAAATTATTAATTATTGTTTATTAGTTGCTTCTCCCAATTAATTATTGGTTAATTAAATTATTGTTTATTAGCTGCACTAGCACACACCCCATGTGCATTTACTTCTCCCAATTCATATATCCCACCACCACCCCGACCCCATGCCCCCATCCACCCCCCACTCAACAGAGAAGCCCCATGGCCCCCAATCATAAGAGCCAATCAGATAAATTCACAACCACAAATCACAAATATATATATATATAATCGAAGCTTCTGAAACTTTCACAATTTTCCACATCAGCACAATATTAAAAAAAAAAAAAAAAACGTAATAACCCGATACTCAGGCCTCTCCCTTTCACAATGCTCTACCTCTCGAT
Source organism: Quercus rubra (assembly GCA_035136125.1). NCBI lineage: Eukaryota > Viridiplantae > Streptophyta > Magnoliopsida > Fagales > Fagaceae > Quercus > Quercus rubra. The sequence continues at coordinate 20,607 of JAXUIC010000556.1, forward strand.
GCTCTGCCATTCCCTTTCATGATGGTCTTCTTTTTCAAACACAAACTCAGCCAAATCAAACTCAGTCTTTCTCCTTCAAATGCAGATTCAGCCCCCATCTCCTTCCTTCAACTCTTTCATTGAAACACAACTCGCTCTCCTTTTCATCGTTTCCCCAACCCTTCACTGTCACAGTCTGTCACTTGCCTTTGCTCCCCCATGAAAAACACAAATATGGACACAAATCTCCTTTCAAGATCAGTTTTCTTTGTATAGTTAATTACTTTTTATTTCTTTATGAAAGTACGTATCTGTATGTGATCAACTAGAAAGTAATGTGGGTTTGAAGTTTGTCTTGGTTCATTGGTGTTGTTGTCTTTGTATTTGTTTAAATTTCTCAAAGAATGTGTAGAACATGTTGAATATATAATGTGGGGAAAATATCAATGCTGCCTTGGAAGATTTTACTTTGAATTTGTTGGAAAAAAATATTGATTTTCTTTACGCTAGAAAGTGTTGCTTCCCTAAAGAGATGTTGATTATATGTCTACCAATAAATTTATTGTTTACCTATAGCAATGTTGATTATATAGCTTTATATAGATACATTGATTATCTGTCACTGAGAAACCATGGATCTAGGCAGAATATATATATATACCAATTTCGTTTTATAGCTTTTAGTTTAGATTCTTTCCACTTTTTTAAATTTGGAAATATGATTTAAGTTTTGGTATTGTGGTCACTGATCAGATTGGTTTTGAATGTTTTGATTTAAGAATTTGAATTAGTTTGGTCCACACAAAAGTGGCTATTATGTGTTTGACTAAATGCTTGAGTTAAAATCTGGTCAGTAAACATACTTATGAACACATATCTATTTGGTTGCTACACCTTGATGTTCTATGATAACTATTTTTAATGTCTTTGTTTTAAACTAGGTTGAGAAGTCTGAAAACAGTTTATAACCCAATAGGCTGGTAATTATTTGTAGCTTCATTGATGGTATGTACTTAAAATGATTTCAAGCAGCTTCATTGATGGCATGTACTTAAATGATTTCAAGCAATTGCTTCAAATATTTTTTATTTTCTTGCTCATAGAAATAGCTATTAATAAATTATTGCATTGTTTCTATTTAAATGAACTTTATTGTATTTTAAATTTTTTTTCCATAGAGAGTGGCTTGGTTGAGCATAATAGCACCACTTCGAATAATTGTGTTACTTTCAACCCAACATTTGGTGTTTTTGAAATTGATTGTATGTCTTACTTAAGATGTATCCAAAGAGTTTATGAAATTTGGTTTTAATTATTTATAGAGATGGTTGAAACTGAAATAAATAGGTATTTCGTTTGATTCCTTTCAAATAGACACTCTTTCAAATTACTATTATTTGTATGTACTTAAAATGTACCTAAAGGAAATTAGATGCATTTGACACAAATATATGTTGTTGCAAATGATCTCCTCAACAGTTTTCAAGAAGCTAGCATAATCAAAATTGGGGGCCATCAAGAGTAGATAAGCAGAGATACTTAGACTATTTGTCAGCTATTTCGTTTCGAAGTTTTAAATATTGGGTTTATGAGTTGCTTCTTATAAGAGATAGTGGCATAGTGCCCCATGTGTTTATGTGGCATATTATTCCTTGGCAAGCAAATGCATGGTCCATGTGCAGGGTCTTGAAAATTGTTGATAGCTTGCAATATAGCTATACATGTATAATTGTTTTGCTGTTACATCTTCATGGACTTAAAGTTTTATAAGTCATTGAAAAACCTTTGTACATGGTTAGATCATCAACTTTCCCAATTCAAAGAGATATAAACATGTCAGAATACTCAAAAGGTTTAGTATTAGAGCTTAAGCTTCAGGTAAATAGATATTATGTTACATTTCATCGACTTGTGAACTGGGTTTGTTTTAATGTCTTATTGATAATTTGACAATTATGTTTTGGGCCTTTGTTTATCTTATATAGTGGTTTTTTTTATCTTCCTTTGTCAAGAACAAATGAGCTTCTTTACTTATCAAAAAAAAAAAAAGAAAAAAAAAAAAAGAACAAATGAGCTTCTTTGCTCTAGGATAAATTGTCATTAAAAAAAAAATAGTGGACTTGGCAACATTTTTTGTTTTGTTTTGTTTTAAAAAAAAATTATATTATATAATTAATTTTGCAATATCTATCCCGTGCATTGCACGGATTAGCGACTAGTTCACAATACACTAAAAGACAACTAATAAACCACACGGCCCCATGGCCCCATCCACCACCCACTCCACAGACAAGATTCACACAAAAGGAGCCAATCAGATAAATTCATACACTAAAATATAAACTCACCAACACCAACTGATCAACACAGTGATACACCAACGAATAAAGTAAAAAAAAAAAAAAAGCATGGGCAAATAAATTGAATAATTATAAAGACTTAAAAGAGAGAGAATTAGTTCAAAAAGAAAGAGAGAGAATTAAGAGCTCTCTCTCTTAGTCTCAGACTAGTCCACACTCCACAACAAAACCAAAACCCAAAGATTAAGAGAGAAAAAGAGAGAGAAGTAAAGTGTAAAATACCTTGAGGGAGACTTGAGGGGCGGCGTCGCGGGCTGCGACAGCATGTTGAGGCGTTGGAGGCAAGGAAGGATTCGAGGCCAAGCATTGGCGTCGCAAGCTCTGATCCGATTAGACCGATCTTCGATCTCCATTGCCCGATCCAAGCTTTGTTGCTCGAGTTTTAGGCGGAGACGCCACGCCGCGTCACGCCGATGTGTTTGATGATGAGGTTCAGGCAGAGGTGTAAGGCGTTGTCGTCATGTCTTGATGAAGTTTTTTTCTATAGGACCGTTAGTTAAGGTTTCTGATTTTAGGTTTTGCTTTAGCTTTAAAAGATGAATCGGCGGATGCGTTTTTGTATTGGGTTTTGGTTTTTATTTTTTTATTTTTTTGAGAATATGTTTGGGTTGGGCCTGTTAGGTATTTTTGGTTGGGGTTGGTTTTGTTGAGAATTGATGTTGGGCTTTTTTTTTTGGGGCTTGCTCTGTTATAAATTTTTTTTTTTTTTAAATAGATTTTAGTTCAAAATTTGTTTGGCATAAAAAAATTTTGAGGGTATTTTTAATTTTTTTTTTAAGGGTAGATAAATAAAAAATTTTAAATTATTATATATAATTTTTTTTTTTTTTTTGCAAGTCAAGATGTTTCTCAAAACATCTTGGGCTGAATGTGGCGCCGTCACTGGCGTAAAGACTAGGTAACAAAGTGATAAGCACTCTCCAGTTGCTATATTAGCCACCAAACTCCTAAAATACTGCTCCATCTGGGTTGCTATACCTAAAAAGTTTTGCAACCTAGGTACAGTCAGGTGGTACATTTGCAACCTCGCTAAACTTAATTTAATATTTGTTAATCTCTCCCGGACGCACATCTCCCTGACTCTCCTCTCTTTTTCGCTCTCTCCTATTTCATCTCTTCCTTTCTCTCCCCACTCAGTTTTTTTCTCTGTCTCGGTCCATCTCACTCAGATCGACGTGGTGGTGGGTCTGGGTTTGTGGAGATCGGTGTGGGCTCAGCTTCTCTCTTGGATTTGGATTGAGGTTTGGGTCGTGGCCGTGGGTTTCAGATCGTGTTTCGGGTTGTGGGTTTCCGGTGGCCGTGGGTTTCAGATTTGAAATTTGTGAATATTTTCCGGTATAGGTGGTATGTGTATATTTTTCTGATGGGTTTGTGGTGGGATGTTCAGTGTTCTGCTTTAACTTGTATCGGTTATGTTGAAGGTGCTTATTGTTCTGTGCAGATTATTGATTACGATATACGACTCTGAATCAAAAATAATGGCAAGGTCATTATCAAGCATGCTGCTGAAGGGCATTGCGGCTCTCCCTGCCACCCGTCCTAGTAGAATTGTAAGATTCAAGTCCATTTGTTAAACAATTTTGATACTTGGAATAAAATTATAGAAAAGAATAGGCTTTGAATTCTTTGGGTCTTTTGTACTTTCATACCCTTGTTTACATGGAATCAAGTATAAACTTTCTGCCTCTTGTTTGAGTTTTACTCATTTGGCTGTTTGAATTAATATAAAAAAGTGAATGTAAGGTTACATTATGTATGTTTTCAACCTACCTATTATCATGCTCAATTGGCAATACTTCAATCTCCTGGATTTATTTGAAAGTTTGATGATGTTGAAAACTGTTCCTTTATCTTGAAATTGTAGTCTTCAGTTCTTCACTCAAAAGGTCATGAGTTTAGTTTACTCCCAACAAAAAATTTGCATGATAATTCAATAGTTACAATGGGGGAGAGGGGAAACACCATGAGGTGCCAATTGAGCTCCGAGGCTCTTAGCATTAAATTTATTATTTATTATACGTGGCTGCTTGGCTAAATTATTGACTCACATCTGATGTTAACTAGTATATTATCATATTAGTCAATTACACATTTCTGGTTTAATTCTTATCCTTTAAGTTGTTAATGATTGCAGCAGTAATACTTATTAAGAAAATGATTGCAGCGGTAACATAAGTTGATGTTTCAGTTTAAATTTTTGTAGGTATTTGGATCCTTTTCCATAATGGGATGAGATTTTCAACTACCGTGCCAATGATCCTGACACGCATGAAGATTTTAAACCCACTAACAAGCTTGAGAGTTCTGACCTTTCTTTGAATGATGTTGTTGAGCAGGTAAATGAATCTTTTATATCATGTTTACAATTTGTGTTCTGAACTCTTTGTCATCTGCTGTTAGCAATATGGAATTTTTTATTTAAAAGATCTATGTTTATTGATTGTGTTTGTTTTTGGTGTAGGATGTCAAGGAAAATCCTGTTATGATTTACATGAAAAGGTGTGCCTGAGTTTCCTCAGTGTGGATTCAGCTCACTAGCAGTTAGAGTGTTAAAACAATATAGTAAGTTTTGGAGATGTTTTATTTTATTTTTTTTTGATGAGTAATGAAATTTTTATTATTAAAATATAGAAACCAAGTACACTGGGGGTGTACAGAGGGTGAGGAACAATCAAACTCTCAAATTACAATGATTGAACAAATTGGAGATGTTTATTTTTAATGAGCAAATCTTTCCATTCCTTGATTGGTTTAATTTAGCAATCAATATGGTATGACTGTGTATACACAAAGTTGTGTGCAGACAGACATACAAACACATACGAGTCACATATACTTTTTATTTTATTTTATTGGTAATATATACATGCACCCAATGGGTCTTGAACCCACGACACTGACCCTCCTCCTAGTACTTATAAGGGGAGGAGGTGCCAGTTTAGTTTGAGCTAATTGGCATCATACACATGTATACATGCTTGTACAACATAACTCCGTATGTATATATGTTAGTTATACATGACTTATTATTTCCTTTAAAAATGCTAAACTTGAACGATAGTATTCTGGATTGTGTTTTTGATTTTACTGTTTTCTTGTCTTTGTGGAGAGGGCTCTTAGTTAATGGCATGAAAATTTTTTTTGTACAAGTGCAAATCACATGAAAGAATAGGAGGATGTGAAGAAAAGTTATCTTTTGATGAGCTACTGGTATTTAGTTATGTGCAATCAGACAGAGTGAAAAAGAGTTGGGTGCACACACTGTCTCCTTATAATTAGGGATTAGCTGCATCTATTATTTTGTTATCTAATCTAAAGGGTGTTCTTCTTGGCACTTGTTAACTTCCGATGATGAATAAATTTATCTGGTTATTGTACTCTTACCATATATGTGACTGTTTCAGATGTTCCTTTGGCTTCTAGAAATATTTTGGAGGATCCTGAGCTTAAAAGTGCTGTAAAAACCTTCAGGTAAGGCAGCACTTGGTGTTTTTCTCTACTTAAAAAAAAGAGGGGAAAAAGTTAGATTTTGATGTTTTAACATATTTTTTGGGAGTCTTGACGACTATTCTGATTAGTTTTTTAAAGTTGTGCTCACTTGGCTTCTGGACATTCTTAGTAACACAAGATGAATTTAGATGGTTGTGATGACTAACGTAACAATCTAGTCTGGTTTGAGTGAAGATTTGTCATTGTAGTCAATTAGAATTTCAGTCTAACATGTGTCCTGATGCTCATCAAAATTCATTCTACATGTCGTTATATGTGTCTATTGAGTACTGTCTATGTTTGTTGTGTTAACATCTGATGTCTTTCTGCAAAGTTGTTTTGTTGTTGTTGATGAATATGAGACTGTTGGAGCTGGATGAAGCCCAATATAACTTGTATTGTTTAAATTTTTCACTCTGTTTTGTTACAGTGTAAAAATGTTATGCGGAAACAATGTTTTTTTTGTAAAATGTTGGTCAAACTGAAAATGTTTTCTGTTGACTGTAAAATCCTCTGTAAAATTTTATAAAATGTTTTACCAACAAAAAACATTGGTAAAACAGTTTACAAAACAACACAGCCACACTTCCCCCCCCCCCCCCCCTCCCCTCCCAAAATTTTTTTTTTGATTGATCTTGTGCTTTAAAAATTTGTTAGCCTAGGAATAGTTCCTGGATAAATTACTGTTGTTCTATCACCATAACACAAAACCCAACATGCTCAGCTACACAGGAGTGATTTTCCCTATCAGTCTAATGGAAATCTTGATTTCTTGATGGTGGCCTATCAAAGCTTATTTCCCCTTAACGTCTTTGATTATTACAAGAGACAAATATCTACAAGGGAACTCATCAAAAAAAAAAAAAAAATCTACAAGGGTATTAGGTGTTGGTTCCATAGCCATTGGTGGAAGCAAAAAAAAATTCAGCTTGGTAATAATTTTTCCCTTAATTTGATATCATATCATGTATGGTAGTATGGGTTTCACTCGTTGGTCTCTTTCTCTATAAAAATTGCTTATAAAAATGAAATGGGTAGGTAGCATCACATTAGTTTGAGGATGGGACTGCTGTTTTCGATAAACTTTGGATCTTCAAATTTGATTGTATATGAGTGCTAGTTTTCTAAATTACCTTGCTGTTTATATGCAGCCACTGGGCCCAACAGTTCCACAGATATTCAGTCAAGGGTGAGTTTATTGGAGGGTCAGATATTATTCTCAACTTACACCAGGTTACTTCTTATTTCAGAACATATTTTACTTTTAGTTCTTTGCAATGTGCATTGCATTGCTCAAATAATTTGGCCTGTCCCGTGCAGTCTGGTGAACTGAAGGAAAAGCTGAAGGACCGTTACCACTAGTCAGGAGAAGTCTGAATAACAACTCAATGAAATCTAGAGAGAGTTAAAGTGTGTTATTGCTATGAGGTGAGAAGATGAGGTTCTATGTGGTTTTCTGCGGATTACATGATAAGCTATGATTGCTTGTTATTATTTATAAAACAATAAATGTAGTGTAGTGCTGTGCTTTCATCTGCTACTGCTATAGTATCCTCGCAATTGTTGTATAGTAACCTTATTTCTTTAGCTCGGATAATTTTGGTTCGCAAATCATAAGCAGAAGATTGAGTTCAAAATGGTGAGGAATTAGATTTGGATTATTAAGAAGATAATGAATAAAATACGGATAAACTAACACTTGCAATTTCTTGGTTTATTTCCAATTCTGAAAATACAAATGCTACCAATTTGTTTCCATATGCAGTGAAGACTGTATCTGATTGACCCCAAAATCAATCAGACACAAGAGTGCAGAGGACCTCCAGAGTTTGAACCAGAATTCCTTAGATCTGTTGCTGGATCTCAGATGATCTCCAATCCACTATTTTATGGACTTATGTGACAAGGCCGAATTTACTCTACTCCTCATGGCCTTTTATGTGGTAGTAAACACGAGAAATTAAATAAACAATTTACCATGTCAGCTAAATTTTTATTATTTTGGGGTAAAAAGGTCCCCCAAAAATACTAGCGTTCAACTCTACAGTACTCTCCCATAAAATACAATAAAATAAAAAATCAACAGTACTCGAAGTACAATTGACATGGGCAAGTAGAAGTTTAAATTTTTTTAACACTTTTCAAAACTCAACTAGCACAAATACCCACTCAAAATCTTCGATGCACTAGTAAATTCCTTCTCTGCCCAAGCACAAATGGATCATGAAACCAACATCAACCTAAATCCCACACTTTTAAGTCACATTCGGGCCATAATCCACCTACCACCCATTG
>JAXUIC010000020.1:0-104849 GCA_035136125.1 Quercus rubra
TTTCTCGGCATTTTCCAATCTATTTTGGCTTGAAATGAAGCCATAACGGTATCTTTTAATTCATGAATTTTTTGCTATTTTTTTGGAATTTTCTATTACGCTTTGGGTAGGAACGAAACGGAACGATAATTTTTATTTCCCCTCTTCGTTAACCTTTTCCAACCTATTTTGCCTTGAAATGACGCCATAATGGATTTATCATTTTTTTTCATTTTTTTTGCTATTTTTTTGGAATTTTCTATTACGCGTCGAGTGGGACGAAACGGAACGGAACGGCAATCTTTATTTTCTCCATTCCCCGGCCTTTTCCAACCTATTTTGGCTTGGAATAAGCCACAATGGTATTTTTGGATTTTTTGATTTTTTTTCTCTTTTTTTGGAATTTTCTATTACCTGTCGGTAAGAATGGAACGGAAAGAAAATTTTTATTTTTTCTCTTTTTCGGCATTTTCCAACCTATTTTTGCTTGAAATGAAGCCATAATGGTATCTTTAATTTATTGAATTTTTTTGCTATTTTTTTTTAATTTTCTCTTGCGCGGGTCGAAACGGAACAAAACGAAACGATAATTTTTATTTTCTCTCTCTGAGCCTTTTCCAACCTTTTTTGGATTTAAATGACGCCATAATGGTATTTTTTAATTTTTTTAATTTTTTTGCCATTTTTTTGGAATTTTCTATTATGCATCGATTTGGAACGGAAGGGAACGATAATTTTTTTTTCTCTCTTCCTCGATCTTTTCCACCCTATTTTGGCTTCAAAAGAAGCCATAACGGTATTTTTAATTTCTTGAATTTTTTTGCTATTTTTTGGAATTTTCTATTACGCTTTGGTAGGAACGAAACGGAACGATAATTTTTATTTCCTCTCTTCGTTAGCCTTTTCCAACATATTTTGGCTACAAATGACGCCATAATGGATTTTTATCTTTTTTCATTTTTTTGCTATTTTTTGGAATTTTCTACTACGCGTCGAGTGGGAACAAACGGAACTGCAATTTTTATTTTCTCATTCCTCGCCTTTTCCAACCTATTTTGGCTTGGAACTAAGCCACAATGTTTTTGATTTTTTTTTTTTTCTCTTTTTTGAAATTTTCTATTACCCGTCGGGTAAGAACGGAATGGAAAGACAATTTTTATTTTTTCTCTCTCGCCATTTCCAATCTATTTTGGCTTGAAATGATGCCATAACGGTATCTTTTAATTTATTGAATTTTTTTACTATTTTATTTTGAATTTTCTCTTACGCGTCGGGTCGGAACGGAACGAAACGAAACGATAATTTTTATTTTCCCTCTTTGAGCTTTTTCCAACCTGTTTTGGCTTGAAATGACGCATAATGGTATTTTTTAATTTTTTGAATTTTTTTGCTATTTTTTTGGATTTTTCTATTACGCATCGAGTTGGTACGGAACGGACGATAATTTTTATTTCTCTCTTAGACCTTTTCCACCCTATTTTGGCTTCAAAAGAAGCCATAATGGTATTTTTTAATTTCTTGAATTTTTTGCTATTTTTTTTGGAATTTCCTATTACGCTTTGGGTAGGAACGAAACGGAACGATAATTTTTATTTCCTCTCTTCATTAGCCTTTTACAACCTGTTTTTGGCTGGAAATGGCGCCATAATGGATTTTTTCATTTTTTCCTATTTTTTTGGAATTTTCTATTACTCGTTGAGTGGAACGAAACGGAACAACATTTTTTTTTCTCTTCCTCGGCCTTTTCCAACCTATTTTGGCTTGGAATGAAGCTGGTATTTTTTGATTTTTTGATTTTTTTTCTCCTTTTTTGGAATTTTCTATTATCGTCGGGTAAGAACGGAATGGAAAGACAACTTTTATTTTTTCTCTTTCTCGGCCTTTCCAACCTATTTTGGCTTGAAATGAAGCCATAACGGTATCTTTTAATTTATTGAATTTTTTGCTATTTTTTTTGAATTTTCTCTTACGCGGGTCGAACGGAACGAACAAACGAACGATATTTTTATTTTCTCTCTTTGAGCCTTTTCCAACCTGTTTTGGCTTGAAATGACGCAAAAATGGTATTTTTTTTTTCAATTTTTTGCTATTTTTTTGGAATTTTCTATTACGCTTTGGGTAAGAACGAAACGGAACGATAATTTTTATTTCCTCTCTTCGTTAGCCTTTCCAACCTATTTTGGCTAGAAATGACGCCATAATGGATTTTTATATTTTTTTTCATTTTTTCCTAATTTTTTTGGAATTTTCTATTACGCGTCGAGTGGGGAACGAAACGGAACGGCAAATTTTATTTTTTCTCTTCCTCGGCCTTTTCCAACCTATTTTGGCTTGGAATGAAGCCACAATGGTATTTTTGGATTTTTTGATTTTTTTTTCTCTTTTTTTGGAATTTTCTATTACCTGTCGGGTAAGAAAACGGAAAGAAATTTTTATTTTTTTCTCTTTTTTCGGCCTTTACCAACCTATTTTTGCTTGAAATGAAGCCATAACGGTATCTTTTAACTTATTGAATTTTTTTGCTATTTTTTTTGATTTTCTCTTACGTCGGGTCGAAACGGAACAAAACGAAACGATAATTTTTATTTTCTCTCTCAGAGCCTTTTCCAACCTTTTTTTGGATTTAAATGACGCCATAATGGTATTTTTTACTTTTTTTATTTTTTTGCCATTTTTTTGGAATTTTCTATTACGCATCGATTTGGAACGGAAGGGAACGATAATTTTTATTTTCTCTCTTCCTCGATCTTTTCCACCCTATTTTGGCTTCAAAAGAAGCCAAACGGTATTTTTTTTAATTTCTTGAATTTTTTTGCTATTTTTTGAAATTTTCTATTACGCTTTGGGTAGGAACAACGGAACGATAATTTTTATTTTCTCTCGTCGTTAGCCTTTTCCAACCTATTTTGGCTAGGAATGACGCCACAATGGATTTTTATCATTTTTTCATTTTTTTGCTAATTTTTTTTGAATTTTTTACTACGCTCGAGTAGGAACGAACGGACTGCAATTTTTATTTTCTCCGTTCCTCGGCCTTTCCAACCTATTTTGGCTTGGAATTAAGTCACAATGGTATTTTTTGATTTTTTAATTTTTTTTCTCTTTTTTTGGAATTTTCTATTTCCTGTCGGTAAGAACGTAACTGGAGACAATTTTTATTTTTTCTCTTCTCGGCATTTTCCAATCTATTTTGGCTTGAAATGAAGCCATAACGGTATCTTTTCATTCAATGAATTTTTTTGCTATTTTTTTGGAATTTTCTATTACGCTTTGGGTAGGAACGAAACGGAACGATAATTTTTATTTCCTCTCTTCGTTAACCTTTTCCAACCTATTTTGCCTTGAAATGACGCCATAATGGATTTTTATCATTTTTTTCATTTTTGCTATTTTTTTGGAATTTTCTATTACGCGTCGAGTGGGAACGAAACGGAACGGAACGGCAATCTTTATTTTCTCCATTCCCGGCCTTTTCCAACCTATTTTGGCTTGAATGAAGCCACAATTGTATTTTTGTTTTTTTTTGATTTTTTTTTCTCTTTTTTTGGAATTTTCTATTACCTGTCGGGTAAGAACGGAACGGAAAGAAAATTTTTTTTTTTTCTCTTTTTCGGCCTTTTCCAACCTATTTTTGCTTGAAATGAAGCCATAATGGTATCTTTTAATTTATTAATTTTTTTGCTATTTTTTTTTAATTTTCTCTTGCGCGTCGGGTCGAAACGGAACAAACGAAACGATAATTTTATTTTCTCTCTCTGAGCCTTTCCAACCTTTTTTGGATTTAAATGACCCATAATGGTATTTTTTAATTTTTGAATTTTTTTGCCATTTTTTTGGAATTTTCTATTACGCATCGATTTGGAACGGAAGGGAACGATAATTTTTATTTTCTCTCTTCCTCGATCTTTTCCACCCTATTTTGGCTTCAAAAGAAGCCATAACGGTATTTTTAATTTCTTGAATTTTTTTGCTATTTTTTTGGAATTTTCTATTACGCTTTGGGTAGAACGAAACGAACGATAATTTTTATTTCCTCTCTTCGTTAGCCTTTTCCAACATATTTTGGCTACAAATGACGCCATAATGGATTTTTACCATTTTTTCATTTTTTTCTAATTTTTTTGGAATTTTCCACTACGCGTCGAGTGGGAACAAACGGAACTGCAATTTTTATTTTCTCCATTCCTCGGCCTTTTCCAACCTATTTTGGCTTGGAACTAAGCCACAATGGTATTTTTTGATTTTTTGATTTTTTTTCTCCTTTTTTTGGAATTTTCTATTACCCGTCGGTAAGAACGGAATGGAAGACAACTTTTATTTTTTCTCTTTCTCGGCCTTTTCCAACCTATTTTGGCTTGAAATGAAGCCATAACGGTATCTTTTAATTTATTGAATTTTTTGCTATTTTATTTTGAATTTTCTTTACGCGTCGGGTCGGAACGGAACGAAACGAAACGAAACGATAATTTTTTATTTCTCTCTTTGAGCCTTTTCCAACCTGTTTTGGCTTGAAATGACGCAAAAATGGTATTTTTTTTTTTTTGAATTTTTTTGCTATTTTTTTTGGAATTTCTATTACGCTTTGGGTAAGAACGAAACGGAACGATAATTTTTATTTCCTCTCTTCGTTAGCCTTTTCCAACCTATTTTGGCTAGAATGACGCATAATGGATTTTTATCATTTTTTTTCATTTTTTCCTATTTTTTTTGGAATTTTCTATTACGCGTCGAGTGGGAACGAAACGAACGATAATTTTTATTTTCTCTCTTTGAGCCTTTTCCAACCTGTTTTGGCTTGAAATGACGCAAAATGGTATTTTTAATTTTTTTGAATTTTGCTATTTTTTTGGAATTTTCTATTACGCTTTGGGTAGGAACGAAACGGAACGATAATTTTTATTTCCTCTCTTCATTAGCCTTTTACAACCTGTTTTGGCTGGAAATGGCGCCATAATGGATTTTTATCATTTTTTCCTAATTTTTTTGGAATTTTCTATTACTCGTGAGTGGGAACGAAACGGAACAACAATTTTTTTTTCTCCATTCCTCGGCCTTTCCAACCTATTTTGGCTTGGAATGAAGCCACAATGGTATTTTTGATTTTTTGATTTTTTCTCCTTTTTTGGAATTTTCTATTATCCGTTGGGTAAGAACGGAATGGAAAGACAACTTTTATTTTTTCTCTTTCTCGGCCTTTTCCAACCTATTTTGGCTTGAAATGAAGCCATACGGTATCTTTTAATTTATTGAATTTTTTTGCTATTTTATTTTGAATTTTCTCTTACGCGTCGGTCGGAACGGAACGAAACGAAACGAACGATAATTTTTTATTTTCTCTTTGAGCCTTTTCCAACCTTTTTGGCTTGAAATGACGCAAAAATGGTATTTTTGATTTTTTCAATTTTTTTGCTATTTTTTTGGAATTTTCTATTACGCTTTGGGTAAGAACGAAACGGAACGATAATTTTTATTTCCTCTCTTCGTTAGCCTTTTCCAACCTATTTTGGCTAGAAATGACGCCATAATGGATTTTTATCATTTTTTTCATTTTTTCCTAATTTTTTTGGAATTTTCTATTACGCGTCGAGTGGGAACGAACGGAACGGCAAATTTTATTTTCTCCATTCCTCGGCCTTTTCCAACCTATTTTGGCTTGGAATGAAGCCACAATGGTATTTTTGGATTTTTTGATTTTTTTTTCTTTTTTTGGAATTTTCTATTACCTGTCGGGTAAGAACGGAACGGAAAGAAAATTTTTATTTTTTTCTCTTTTTCGGCCTTTACCAACCTATTTTGCTTGAAATGAAGCCATAACGGTATCTTTTAACTTATTGAATTTTTTTGCTATTTTTTTGAATTTTCTCTTACGCGTCGGGTCGAAACAAACAAACGAAACGATAATTTTTATTTTCTCTCTCAGAGCCTTTTCCAACCTTTTTTGGATTTAAATGACGCCATAATGGTGTTTTTTACTTTTTTTAATTGTTTTGCCATTTTTTTGGAATTTTCTATTACGCATCGATTGGAACGGAAGGGAACGATATTTTTATTTTCTCTCTTCCTCGATCTTTTCCACCTATTTTGGCTTCAAAAGAAGCCAAAACGGTATTTTTTAATTTCTTGAATTTTTTGCTAATTTTTTGAAATTTTCTATTACGCTTTGGGTAGGAACAAAACGGAACGATAATTTTTATTATTTCCTCTCGTCGTTAGCCTTTCCAACCTATTTTGGCTAGAATGACGCCACAATGGATTTTATCATTTTTTTTTTTTTTGCTAATTTTTTTGAATTTTTTACTACGCGTCGAGTAGGAACGAACGGACTGCAATTTTTATTTTCTCCGTTCCTCGGCCTTTTCCAACCTATTTTGGCTTGGAATTAAGTCACAATGGTATTTTTTGATTTTTTAATTTTTTTTTCTCTTTTTTTGGAATTTTCTATTTCCTGTCGGGTAAGAACGTAACTGAGAGACAATTTTTATTTTTTCTCTTTCTCGCATTTTCCAATCTATTTTGGCTTGAAATGAAGCCATAACGGTATCTTTTAATTCAATGAATTTTTTGCTATTTTTTTGGAATTTTCTATTACGCTTTGGGTAGGAACGAAACGGAACGATAATTTTTATTTCCTCTCTTCGTTAACCTTTTCCAACCTATTTTGCCTTGAAATGACGCCATAATGGATTTTTATCATTTTTTTTCATTTTTTGCAATTTTTTTGGAATTTTCTATTACGCGTCGGTGGGAACGAAACGGAACGGAACGGCAATCTTTATTTTCTCCATTCCCCGGCCTTTTCCAACCTATTTTGGCTTGGAATGAAGCCACATTGTATTTTTGGATTTTTTGATTTTTTTTCTCTTTTTTTTGGAATTTTCTATTACCTGTCGGGTAAGAACGGAACGGAAAGAAATTTTTATTTTTTCTCTTTTTCGGCCTTTTCCAACCTATTTTTGCTTGAAATGAAGCCATAATGGTATCTTTTAATTTATTGAATTTTTTTTGCTATTTTTTTTAATTTTCTCTTGCGCGTCGGGTCGAAACGGAACAAAACGAAACGATAATTTTTATTTTCTCTCTCTGAGCCTTTTCCAACCTTTTTGGATTTAAATGACGCCATAATGGTATTTTTTAATTTTTTTAATTTTTTTGCCATTTTTTTGGAATTTTCTATTACGCATCGATTTGGACGAAGGGAACGATAATTTTTATTTTCTCTCTTCCTCTCGATCTTTTCCACCCTATTTTGGCTTCAAAGAAGCCATAACGGTATTTTTTTAATTTCTTGAATTTTTTTGCTATTTTTTTGGAATTTTCTATTACGCTTTGGGTAGGAACGAAACGGAACGATAATTTTATTCTCTCTTCGTTAGCCTTTTCCAACATATTTTGGCTACAAATGACGCCATAATGGATTTTTACCATTTTTTCATTTTTTTCTATTTTTTTGGAATTTTCCACTACGCGTCGAGTGGGAACAAAACGGAACTGGCAATGTTTATTTTCTCCATTCCTCGGCCTTTTCCAACCTATTTTGGCTTGGAACTAAGCCACAATGGTATTTTTTGATTTTTTGATTTTTTTTCTCCTTTTTTGGAATTTTCTATTACCCGTCGGGTAAGAACGGAATGGAAAGACAACTTTTATTTTTCTCTTTATCGGCCTTTTCCAACCTATTTTGGCTTGAAATGAAGCCATAACGGTATCTTTTAATTTATTGAATTTTTTTGCTATTTTATTTTGAATTTTCTTTTACGCGTCGGGTCGGAACGGAACGAAACGAAACGAAACGATAATTTTTATTTTCTCTCTTTGAGCCTTTTCCAACCTGTTTTGGCTTGAAATGACGCAAAAATGGTATTTTTTAATTTTTTGAATTTTTTTGCTATTTTTTTGGAATTTTCTATTACGCTTTGGGTAAGAACGAAACGGAACGATAATTTTTATTTCCTCTCTTCGTTAGCCTTTTCCAACCTATTTTGGCTAGAAATGACGCCATAATGGATTTTTAATCATTTTTTTCATTTTTTTCCTATTTTTTTTGGAATTTTCTATTACGCGTCGAGTGGGAACGAAACGGAACGGCAATTTTTATTTTCTCCATTCCTCAGCCTTTTCCTACCTATTTGGCTTGGAATTAAGTCACAATGGTATTTTTTGATTTTTTAATTTTTTTTCTCTTTTTTTGGAATTTTCTATTTCCTGTCGGGTAAGAACGTAACTGAGAGACAATTTTTATTTTTTCTCTTTCTCGGCATTTTCCAATCTATTTTGGCTTGAAATGAAGCCATAACGGTATCTTTTAATTCAATGAATTTTTTGCTATTTTTTTGGAATTTTCTATTACGCTTTGGGTAGGAATGAAACGGAACGATAATTTTTATTTCCTCTCTTCGTTAACCTTTTCCAACCTATTTTGCCTTGAAATGACGCCATAATGGATTTTTATCATTTTTTTCATTTTTTTGCTAATTTTTTTGGAATTTTCTATTACGCGTCGAGTGGGAACGAAACGGAACGGCAATTTTTATTTTCTCCATTCCCCGGCCTTTTCCAACCTATTTTGGCTTGGAATGAAGCCACAATGGTATTTTTGGATTTTTTGATTTTTTTTCTCTTTTTTTGGAATTTTCTATTACCTGTCGGGTAAGAACGGAACGGAAAGAAAATTTTTATTTTTATCTTTTTCGGCCTTTTCCAACCTATTTTTGCTTGAAATGAAGCCATAATGGTATCTTTTAATTCATTGAATTTTTTTGCTATTTTTTTTTAATTTTCTCTTGCGCGTCGGGTTGAAACGGAACAAAACGAAACGATAATTTTTATTTTCTCTCTCTGAGCCTTTTTTAACCTTTTTTGGATTTAAATGACGCCATAATGTTATTTTTTAATTTTTTAATTTTTTTGCCATTTTTTTGGAATTTTCTATTACGCATCGATTTGGAACGGAAGGGAACGATAATTTTTATTTTCTCTCGTCCTCGATCTTTTCCACCCTATTTTGGCTTCAAAAAGAAGCCATAACGGTATTTTTTAATTTCTTGAATTTTTTTGCTATTTTTTTGGAATTTTCTATTACGCTTTGGGTAGGAACGAAACGGAACGATAATTTTTATTTCCTCTCTTCGTTAGCCTTTTCCAACATATTTTGGCTACAAATGACGCCATAATGGATTTTTATCATTTTTTCATTTTTTTGCTAATTTTTTTTGGAATTTTCTACTACGCGTCGAGTGGGAACAAAACGGAACTGCAATTTTTATTTTCTCCATTCCTCGGCCTTTCCAACCTATTTTGGCTTGGAACTAAGCCACAATGGTATTTTTTGATTTTTTGATTTTTTTTCTCTTTTTTTGAAATTTTCTATTACCCGTCGGGTAAGAACGGAATGGAAAGACAATTTTTATTTTTCTCTTTCTCGGCCATTTTCCAATCTATTTTGGCTTGAAATGAAGCCATAACGGTATCTTTTAATTTATTGAATTTTTTTCCTATTTTATTTTGAATTTTCTCTTACGCGTCGGGTCGGAACGGAACGAAATGAAAACGATAATTTGTATTTTCCCTCTTTGAGCTTTTTCCAACCTGTTTTGGCTTGAAATGACGCCATAATGGTATTTTTTAATTTTTTTGAATTTTTTTGCTATTTTTTTGGATTTTTCTATTACGCATCGAGTTGGTACGGAACGGTACGATAATTTTTATTTTCTCTCTTCCAGACCTTTTCCACCCTATTTTGGCTTCAAAAGAAGCCATAATGGTATTTTTTTAATTTCTTGAATTTTTTTGCTATTTTTTTGGAATTTCCTATTACGCTTTGGGTAGGAACGAAACGGAACGATAATTTTTATTTCCTCTCTTCGTTAGCCTTTTACAACCTGTTTTGGCTGGAAATGGCGCCATAATGGATTTTTATCATTTTTTCCTTCATTTTTTGGAATTTTCTATTACTCGTTGAGTGGGAACGAAACGGAACAACAATTTTTTTTTCTCCATTCTCGGCCTTTTCCAACCTATTTTGGCTTGGAATGAAGCCACAATGGTATTTTTTGATTTTTTGATTTTTTTTCTCCTTTTTTTGGAATTTTCTATTACCCGTCGGGTAAGAACGGAATGGAAAGACAACTTTTATTTTTTCTCTTTCTCGGCCTTTTCCAACCTATTTTGGCTTGAAATGAAGCCATAACGGTATCTTTTAATTTATTGAATTTTTTGCTATTTTATTTTGAATTTTCTCTTACGCGTGTTCCAACCTGTTTTGGCTTGAAATGACGCCATAGTGGTATTTTTTAATTTTTGGAATTTTTTTGCTATTTTTTGGGAATTTTCTATTACGCATCGAGTTGGAACAGAACGGAGCGATAATTTTTATTTCTCTCTTCCTCGACCTTTTCCACCCTATTTTGGCTTCAAAAGAAGCCATAATGGTATTTTTTAATTTCTAGAATTTTTTTACTATTTTTTTGGAATTTTCTATTACGCTTTGGGTAGGAACGAAACGGAACGATAATTTTTTTTTTCCTCACTTCGTTCGCCTTTTCCACCCTATTTTGCCTAGAAATGACGCCATAGTGGATTTTTATCATTTTTTTCATTTTTTTTGCTAATTTTTTTGGAATTTTCTATTACGCGTCGAGTGGGAACGAAACGGAACGGCGATTTTTATTTTCTCAATTCCTCGGCCTTTCCCAACCTATTTGGGCTTGGAATGAAGCCACAATGGTTATTTTTTGATTTTTTTTCTCTTTTTTTGGAATTTTCTATTACTTGTCGGGTAAGAACGGAATGGAAAGTCAATTTTATTTTTTCTCCTTCTCGGCCTTTTCCAACTTATTTTGGCTTGAAATGAAGCCATAACGGTGTCTTTTAATTTATTGAATTTTTTTCCTATTTTCTTTTGAATTTTCTCTTACGCGTCGGGTCGGAACGGAATAAACGAAACGATAATTTTTATTTTCTCTCTCTGAGCCTTTTCCAACCTGTTTTGGCTTGAAATGACGCCATAATGGTATTTTTTAATTTTTGAATTTTTTTGCTATTTTTTCGGAATTTTCTATTACGCATCGATTTGGAGCGGAACGGAACGATAATTTTTATTTTCTCTCTTCCTCGACCTTTTCCACCCAATTTTGGCTTCAAAAGAAGCCATAATGGTATTTTTTAATTTCTTGAATTTTTTTGTTCTTTTTTTGGAATTTTCTATTACGCTTTGGGTAGGAACGAAACGGAACGATAATTTTTATTACCTCTCTTCGTTAGCCTTTTCCCACCTATTTTCGCTGGAAATGACGCCATAATGGATTTTTATCATTTTTTTCATTTTTTTGCTAATTTTTTTGGAATTTTCTATTACGCGTCGAGTGGGAACGAAACGGAACTGCAATTTTTATTTTTTCCATTCCTCGGCCTTTTCCAACCTATTTTGGCTTGGAATGAAGCCACAACGGTATTTTTTTGATTTTTTTATTTTTTTTTCTCTTTTTTTGGAATTTTCTATTATCTGTCTGGTAAGAACGGAACGGAAAGACGATTTTTATTTTTTCTCTTTCTCGGCCTTTTCCAACCTATTTTGGCTTGAAATGAAGCCATAACGCTATCTTTTAATTTATTGAATTTTTTTGCTATTTTATTTGAATTTTCTCTTACGCGTCGGGTCGGAGCGGAACGAAACGAAACGATAATTTTTATTTTCTCTCTTTGAGCCTTTTCCAACCTGTTTTGGCTTGAAATGACGCCATAATGATATTTTTTAATTTTTTGAATTTTTTTGCTATTTTTTTGGAATTTTCTGTTACGCATCGAGTTGGAACAGAACGGAACGATAATTTTTATTTTCTCTCTTCCTCGACCTTTTCCACCCCATTTTGGCTTCAAAAGAAGCCATAATGTTATTTTTTAATTTCTTGAATTTTTTTTGCTGTTTTTTTGGAATTTTCTATTACGCTTTGGATAGGAACGAAACGGAACGATAATTTTTTTTTCCTCACTTCGTTAGCCTTTTCCAACCTATTTTGCCTAGAAATGACGCCATACTGGATTTTTATCATTTTTTTGCTAATTTTTTTGGAATTTTCTATTACGCGTCGAGTGGGAACGAAACGGAACGGCGATTTTTATTTTCTCAATTCCTCGGCCTTTTCCAACTTATTTTGGCTTGGAATGAAGCCACAATGGTATTTTTTGATTTTTTTCTCTTTTTTTGGAATTTTCTATTACCTGTCGAGTAAGAACGGAATGGAAAGTCAATTTTTATTTTTCTCTTTCTCGGCCTTTTCCAACTTATTTTGGGTTGAAATGAAGCCATAACGGTGTCTTTTAATTTATTGAATTTTTTTGCTATTTTCTTTTGAAATTTTCTCTTACGCGTCTGGTCGGAACGGAACGAAACGAAACGATAATTTTTATTTTCTCTCTTTGAGCCTTTTCCAACCTGTTTTGTCTTGAAATGACACCATAATGGTATTTCTAATTTCTTGAATTTTTTTGCGATTTTTTTGGAATTTTCTATTACGCATCGATTTGGAACGGAACGGAACGATAATTTTTATTTTCTCTCTTCTTCGACCTTTTCCACCCTATTTTGGCTTCAAAAGAAGCCATAATGGTATTTTTTAATTTCTTGAATTTTTTTGCTATTTTTTTGGAATTTTCTATTACGCTTTGGGTATGAACGAAACGGAAAGATAATTTTTATTACCTCTCTTCGTTAGCCTTTTCCAACCTATTTTGGCTGGAAATGACGCCATAATGGATTTTTATCATTTTTTTCATTTTTTTGCTAATTTTTTTGGAATTTTCTATTACGCATCGATTTGGAGCGGAACGGAACGATAATTTTTATTTTCTCTCTTCCTCGACCTTTTCCACCCTATTTTGGCTTCAAAAGAAGCCATAATGGTATTTTTTAATTTCTTGAATTTTGTTGCTATTTTTTTGGAATTTTCTATTACGCTTTGGGTAGGAACGAAACGGAACGATAATTTTTTTTTCCTCACTTCGTTAGCCTTTTCCATCCTATTTTGCCTAGAAATGACGCCATAGTAGATTTTTTATCATTTTTTGCTAATTTTTTTTGGAATTTTCTATTACGCGTCGAGTGGGAACGAAACGGAACGGCGATTTTTATTTTCTCAATTCCTCGGCCTTTTCCAACCAATTTTGGCTTGGAATGAAGCCACAATGGTATTTTTTGATTTTTTTTCTCTTTTTCTGGAATTTTCTATTACCTGTCGGGTAAGAACGGAATGGAACACAACGGAACGATTTTTTTTATTTGCACTCTTTCGCGGGCTTTCCTAACCTATTTTGGCTAGTAAAAAAGCTAAGATGGTGTTTTCTAATTTTTTTGCTATTTTTACAGAATGTTCAATTACGAGTCGGGAAGAAACACAACGGAACGATTTATTGCCTTTTCTCTCTTTCGTGGCCTTTCCTAACCTATTTTGGCTTCAAACGAAGCTGTGATGGTATTTTCTAAATTTATGAATTTTTTTTCTATTTTTTTGTAATTTTCTCTTACGGGTCGGGTAGGACCACATCGGAACAATTTTTTTATTTTCCCTCTTTCACGGGCTTTCCTAACCTATTTTGGCTTGTATAAAACCTAAGATAGTGTTTTCTAATTTTTTTTAATTTTTATACTATTTTTTTAGAATTTTCAATTACTGGACGGGAAGAAACACAACGGAACGATTTTTTGCCTTTTCTCTCTTTCGTAGCCTTTCCCAACCTATTTTCGCTTGAAACGAAGCTATGATGGTATTTTCTAAATTTTTGAACATTTTTGCTATTTTTTTGGAACTTTCTATTACGGGTCGGGTAGGAACACAACGGAACGATTTTTTTTATTTGCTCTCTTTCGTGGCCTTTCCTAACCTGTTTTGGCTTGTAAAAAAGCTAATATGGTGTTTTCTAATTTTTTAATTTTTTTGCTATTTTTATAGAATGTTCAATTACGGGTCGGGAAGAAACACAACAGATCGATTTATTGCCTTTTCTCTCTTTCGTGGCCTTTCCTAACCTATTTTGGCTTGAAACGAAGCTGTGATGGTATTTTCTAAATTTATGAATTTTTTTTCTATTTTTTTGTAATTTTCTCTTACGGGTCGGGTAGGACCACATCGGAACAATTTTTTTTATTTTCTCTCATTCGCGGGCTTTCCTAACCTATTTTGGCTTGTAAAAAAAGCTATGATGGTGTTTTCTAATTTTTTTAATTTTTTGCTATTTTTTTAGTATGTTCAATTACGGGTCGGGAAGAAACTCAACGGAGCGATTTTTTTGCCTTTTCTCTCTTTAGTGGCCTTTCCCAACCTATTTTGCCTTGAACGAAGCTATGATGCTATTTTCAAAATTTTTGAATTTTTTTGCTATTTTTTTGGAATTTTCTATTATGGTTCGTGTAGGAACACAGCGGAACGATTTTTCTTATTTTCCCTCTTTCTCAACCTTTCCTAACCTATTTTTGCCTGAAAAGAAGCTTTGATGGTGTTTTCTAATTTTTTTAATTTTTTGCTATTTTTATAGAATGTTCAATTACGGGTCGGGAAGAAACACAACGGATCGATTTATTGCCTTTTCTCTCTTTCGTGGCCTTTCCTAACCTATTTTGGCTTGAAACGAAGCTGTGATGGTATTTTCTAAATTTATGAATTTTTTTTCTATTTTTTTGTAATTTTCTCTTACGGGTCGGGTAGGACCACATCGGAACAATTTTTTTTATTTTCCCTCTTTCACGGGCTTTCCTAACCTATTTTGGCTTGTATAAAACCTAAGATAGTGTTTCTAATTTTTTTAATTTTTATACTATTTTTTTAGAATTTTCAATTACTGGACGGGAAGAAACACAACGGAACGATTTATTACCTTTTCTCTCTTTCGTGGCCTTTCCCAACCTATTTTGTCTTGAAACGAAGCTATGATGGTATTTTCCAAATTTTTGAATTTTTTTGCTATTTTTTTGGAATTTTCTATTATGGGTCGGGTAGGACCACATCGGAACGATTTTTTTTATTGTCTCTCATTCGCGCGCTTTCCTAACCAATTTTGGCTTGTAAAAAAGCTATGATGGTGTTTTCTAATTTTTTTAATTTTTATGCTATTTTTTTAGAATTTTCAATTACGGGTCGGGAAGAAACACATCGGAACGATTTTTTGCCTTTTCTCTCTTTCGTAGCCTTTCCCAACCTATTTTCGCTAGAAACGATGCTATGATGGTATTTTCTAAATCTTTCAATTTTTTTGCTATTTTTTCGGAACCTTCTATTACGGGTCGGGTAGAAACACAACGGAACGATTTTTTTTATTTGCACTCTTTCGCGGGCTTTCCTAACCTATTTTGGCTAGTAAAAAAGCTAAGATGGTGTTTTCTAATTTTTTTGCTATTTTTACAGAATGTTCAATTACGAGTCGGGAAGAAACACAACGGAACGATTTATTGCCTTTTCTCTCTTTCGTGGCCTTTCCTAACCTATTTTGGCTTCAAACGAAGCTGTGATGGTATTTTCTCAATTTTTGAATTTTTTTGCTATTTTTTTGGAATTTTCTATTACGGGTCGGGTAGGACCACATCGGAACGATTTTTTTTATTTTCTCTCATTCGCGGGCTTTCCAAACCTATTTTGGCTTGTAAAAAAGCTATGATGGTGTTTTCTAATTTTTTTAATTTTTTTGCAATTTTTTTAGAATGTTCAATTACGGGTCGGGAAGAAACTCAACGGAGCTATTTTTTGCCTTTTCTCTCTTTAGTGGCCTTTCCCAACCTATTTTGGCTTGAAACGAAGCTACGATGGTATTTTCTAAATTTTTGAATTTTTTTGCTATTTTTTGGAAATTTCTATTATGGTTCGTGTAGGAACGCAGCGGAACGATTTTTCTTATTTTACCTCTTTCTCGACCTTTCCCGACCTTATTTTGGCCTGAAAAGAGCTTTGATGGAGTTTTCTAATTTTTTAAATATTTTTGCTATTTTTTTGGAATTTTCTATTATAGGTCGGGTAGGACCACATCGGAACAATTTTTTTTATTTTCTCTCTTTCACAGGGCTTTCCTAACCTATTTTGGCTTGAATAAAACCTAAGATAGGTGTTTTCTAATTTTTTTAATTTTTATACTAGTTTTTTAGAATTTTCAATTACTGGTCGGGAAGAAACACAACGGAACGATTTTTTACCTTTTCTCTCTTTCGTAGCCATTCCCAACCTATTTTTGCTTGAAACGAAGCTATGATGGTATTTTCTAAATTTTTGAATTTTTTTGCTATTTTTTTGGAACTTTCTATTACGGGTCAGGTAGGAACCCAACGGAACGATTTTTTTTATTTGCTCTCTTTCGTGGCCTTTCCTAACCTATTTTGGCTTGTTAAAAAGCTAAGATGGTGTTTTCTAATTTTTTTTAATTTTTATGCTATTTTTTATAGAATTTACAATTACGGGTCGGGAAGAAACACAACGGAACGATTTTATTGCCTTTTCTCTACTTTCGTAGCCTTTCCCAACCTATTTTGGCTTGAAACGAAGCTATGATGGTATTTTCTAAGTTTTTGAATTTTTTTTTGCTATTTTTTTGGAACTTTTCTATTACGGTTCGGTTAGAAACACAACTGAACGATTTTTTTTTATTTGCTGTCTTTCGCGGGCTTTCCTAACCTATTTGGCTTGTAAAAAAGCTAAGATGGTGTTTTCTAATTTTTTTTTAATTTTTTTGCTATTTTTATAGAATGTTCAATTACGGGTCGGGAAGAAACACAACGGAACGATTTATTGCCTTTTCTCTCTTTCGTGGCCTTTCCCAACCTATTTTGGCTTGAAACGAAGCCATGATGGTATTTTCTAAATTTTTGAATTTTTTTTCTATTTTTTTGGAATTTTCTATTATGGGTCGTGTAGGAACCACATCGGAACGATTTTTTTTATTTTCTCTCATTCGCGGGCTTTCCTCACCTATTTTCGGCTTGTAAAAAAGCTATGATGGTGTTTTCTAATTTTTTTAATTTTTACGCTATTTTTTTAGAATTTTCAATTACGGATCGGAGAAGAAACACAACGGAACGATTTTTTGCCTTTTCTCTCTTTCGTAGCCATTCACAACCTATTTTGGCTAGAAACGAAGCTATGATGGTATTTTCTAAATTTTTCAATTTTTTTGCTATTTTTTTGGAACCATCTATTACGGGTCGGGTAGAAACACAACGGAACGATTTTTTTTATTTGCTCTCTTTCGCGGGCTTTCCTAACCTATTTTGGCTTGTAAAAAAGCTAAGATGGTGTTTTCTAATTTTTTAATTTTTTGCTATTTTTATAGAATGTTCAATTACGGGTCGGGAAGAAACACAACGGAACGATTTATTGCCTTTCTCTCTTTCGTGGCCTTTCCCAACCTATTTTGGCTTGAAACGAACCTATGATGGTATTTTCTAAATTTTTGAATTTTTTGCTATTTTTTTGGAATTTTCTATTATGGGGTCGGGTAGGACCACATCGGAACGATTTTTTTATTCTATTTCTTATTGCTCTCTTTCGTGTCCTTCCCTTACCTATTTTGGCTCGTAAAAAAGCTATGATGGTGTTTTCTAATTTTTTTAATTTTATGCTATGTTTTTAGAATTTTCAATTACGAGTCGGGAAGAAACACAACGGAACGATTTTTTACATTTTCTCTCTATCGTAGCCTTTCCCAACCTATTTTGGCTTGAAACGAAGCTATGATGGCATTTTCTAAATTTTTGAATTTTTTTGCTATTTTTTTGGAACTTTCTATTTCGGGTTGGGCAGAAACACAACGGAACGATTTTTTTTTATTTGCTTTCTTTCGCGGGCTTTCCTAACCTATTTTGGCTTGTAAAAAAGCCAGGATGGTGTTTTCTAATTTTTTTTAATTTTTTGCTATTTTTATAGAATGTTCAATTACGGGTCGGGAAGAAACACAACGGAACGATTTATTGCCTTTTCTCTATTTCGTGGCCTTTCCCAACCCATTTTGGCTTGAAACGAAGCTATGATGGTATTTTCTAAATTTTTGAATTTTTTTTTATATTTTTTTGGAATTTTCTATTATGGGTCGTGTAGGACCACAACGGAACGATTTTTTTTATTTGCTCCCTTTCGCGGGCTTTCCTAACCTATTTTGGCTTGTAAAAAAGCTAAGATGGTGTTTTCTAATTTTTTTAATTTTTTTGCTATTTTTATAGAATGTTCAATTACGGGTCGAGAAGAAACACAACGGAACGATTTATTGCCTTTTCTCTCTTTCGTGGCTTTTCCTAACCTATTTTGGCTTGAAACGAAGCTGTGATGGTATTTTCTAAATTTTTGAATTTTTTTGCTATTTTTTTGGAATTTTCTATTATGGTTCGTGTAGGAACACAACGGAACGATTTTTTTATTTGCTCTCTTTCGTGGCCTTCCCTAACCTATTTTGGCTCGTAAAAAAGCTAAGATGGTGTTTTCTAATTTTTTTAATTTTTATGCTATGTTTTTAGAATTTTCAATTCCGAGTCGGGAAGAAACACAACGGAACGATTTTTTACATTTTCTCTCTATCGTAGCCTTTCCCAACCTATTTTGGCTTGAAACGAAGCTATGATGGCATTTTCTAAATTTTGAATTTTTTTGCTATTTTTTTGGAACTTTCTATTACGAGTCGGGCAGAAACACAACGGAACGATTTTTTTTTATTTGCTGTCTTTCGCGGGCTTTCCTAACCTATTTTGGCTTGTAAAAAAGCTAAGATGGTGTTTTCTAATTTTTTTTAATTTTTTTGCTATTTTTATAGAATGTTCAATTACGGGTCGGGAAGAAACACAACGGAACGATTTATTGCCTTTTCACTCTTTCGTGGCCTTTCCCAACCTATTTTCGCTTGAAACGAAGCTATGATGGTATTTTCTAAATTTTTGAATTTTTTTTTATATTTTTTTTGAATTTTCTATTATGGGTCGTGTAGGACCACATCGGAACTAATTTTTGCCTTTTCTCTCTTTCGTAGCCATTCCCAACCTATTTTGGCTTGTGAAAAAGCTATGATGGTGTTTTATAATTTTTTTAATTTTTTTGCTATTTTTATAGAATGTTCAATTACGGGTCGGGAAGAAACACAACGGAACGATTTTTTGCCTTTTCTCTCTTTCATGGCCTTTCCTAACCTATTTTGGCTTGAAACGAAGCTGTGATGGTATTTTCTAAATTTTTGAATTTTTTTGCTATTTTTTTGGTATTTTCTATTATGGTTCGTGTAGGAACACAACGGAACGATTTTCCTTATTTGCTCTCTTTCGTGTCCTGTCCTTACCTATTTTGGCTCGTAAAAAAGCTATGATGGTGTTTTCTAATTTTTTTAATTTTTATGCTATGTTTTTAGAATTTTCAATTACGAGTCGGGAAGAAACACAACGGAACGATTTTTTACCTTTTCTCTCTATCGTAGCCTTTCCCAACCTATTTTGGCTTGAAACGAAGCTATGATGGCATTTTCTAAATTTTTGAATTTTTTTTGCTATTTTTTTGGAACTTTCTATTTCGGGTTGGGCAGAAACGCAACGGAACGATTTTTTTTATTTGCTTTCTTTCGCGGGCTTTCCTAACCTATTTTGGCTTGTAAAAAAGCCAGGATGGTGTTTTCTAATTTTTTTTAATTTTTTTGCTATTTTTATAGAATGTTCAATTACGGGTCGGGAAGAAACACAACGGAACGATTTATTGCCTTTTCTCTATTTCGTGGCCTTTCCCAACCCATTTTGGCTTGAAACGAATCTATGATGGTATTTTCTAAATTTTTGAATTTTTTTTTATATTTTTTTGGAATTTTCTATTATGGGTCGTGTAGGACCACAACGGAACGATTTTTTTTATTTGCTCCCTTTCGCGGGCTTTCCTAACCTATTTTGGCTTGTAAAAAAGCTAAGATGGTGTTTTCTAATTTTTTTAATTTTTTTGCTATTTTTATAGAATGTTCAATTACGGGTCGAAGAAGAAACACAACGGAACGATTTATTGCCTTTTCTCTCTTTCGTGGCTTTTCCTAACCTATTTTGGCTTGAAACGAAGCTGTGATGGTATTTTCTAAATTTTTGAATTTTTTTGCTATTTTTTTGGAATTTTCTATTATGGTTCGTGTAGGAACACAACGGAACGATTTTTTTTATTTGCTCTCTTTCGTGGCCTTCCCTAACCTATTTTGGCTCGTAAAAAAGCTAAGATGGTGTTTTCTAATTTTTTAATTTTTATGCTATGTTTTTAGAATTTTCAATTCCGAGTCGGGAAGAAACACAACGGAACGATTTTTTACATTTTCTCTCTATCGTAGCCTTTCCCAACCTATTTTGGCTTGAAACGAAGCTATGATGGCATTTTCTAAATTTTTGAATTTTTTTGCTATTTTTTTGGAACTTTCTATTACGAGTCGGGCAGAAACACAACGGAACGATTTTTTTTATTTGCTGTCTTTCGCGGGCTTTCCTAACCTATTTTGGCTTGTAAAAAAGCTAAGATGGTGTTTTCTAATTTTTTTTAATTTTTTTGCTATTTTTATAGAATGTTCAATTACGGGTCGGGAAGAAACACAACGGAACGATTTATTGCCTTTTCACTCTTTCGTGGCCTTTCCCAACCTATTTTCGCTTGAAACGAAGCTATGATGGTATTTTCTAAATTTTTGAATTTTTTTTTATATTTTTTTGGAATTTTCTATTATGGGTCGTGTAGGACCACATCGGAACTAATTTTTGCCTTTTCTCTCTTTCGTAGCCATTCCCAACCTATTTTGGCTTGTGAAAAAGCTATGATGGTGTTTTCTAATTTTTTTAATTTTTTTGCTATTTTTATAGAATGTTCAATTACGGGTCGGGAAGAAACACAACGGAACGATTTATTGCCTTTTCTCTCTTTCGTGTCCTTTCCTAACCTATTTTGGCTTGAAACGAAGCTGTGATGGTATTTTCTAAATTTTTGAATTTT
Organism: Quercus rubra; assembly: GCA_035136125.1. Lineage (NCBI taxonomy): Eukaryota > Viridiplantae > Streptophyta > Magnoliopsida > Fagales > Fagaceae > Quercus > Quercus rubra. The sequence goes on from JAXUIC010000020.1 coordinate 20,931, forward strand.
TTTGCTATTTTTTTGGAATTTTCTATTATGGGTCGGGTAGGACCACATCGGAACGATTTTTTTTATTCTCTCTCATTCGCGGGCTTCCCTAACCAATTTTGGCTTGTAAAAAAGCTATGATGGTGTTTTCTAATTTTTTTAATTTTTATGCTATTTTTTTAGAATTTTCAATTACGGGTCGGGAAGAAACACAACGGAATGATTGTTTGCCTTTTCTCTCTTTCGTAGCCTTTCCCAACCTATTTTGGCTAGAAACGAAGCTATGATGGTATTTTCTAAATTTTTCAATTTTTTTGCTATTTTTTTGGAACCTTCTATTACGGGTCGGGTAGAAACGCAACGGAACGATTTTTTTTATTTGCTCTCTTTCGCGGGCTTTCCTAACCTATTTTGGCTTGTAAAAAAGCTAAGATGGTGTTTTATAATTTTTTTAATTTTTTTGCTATTTTTATAGAATGTTCAATTACGGGTCGGGAAGAAACACAACGGAACGATTTATTGCCTTTTCTCTCTTTCATGGCCTTTCCTAACCTATTTTGGCTTGAAACGAAGCTGTGATGGTATTTTCTAAATTTTTGAATTTTTTTGCTATTTTTTTGGTATTTTCTATTATGGTTCGTGTAGGAACACAACGGAACGATTTTCTTTATTTGCTCTCTTTCGTGTCCTTTCCTTACCTATTTTGGCTCGTAAAAAAGCTATGATGGTGTTTTCTAATTTTTTTAATTTTTATGCTATGTTTTTAGAATTTTCAATTACGAGTCGGGAAGAAACACAACGGAACGATTTTTTACATTTTCTCTCTATCGTAGCCTTTCCCAACCTATTTTGGCTTGAAACGAAGCTATGATGGCATTTTCTAAATTTTTGAATTTTTTTTGCTATTTTTTTGGAACTTTCTATTACGGGTTGGGCAGAAACACAACGGAACGATTTTTTTTATTTGCTTTCTTTCGCGGGCTTTCCTAACCTATTTTGGCTTGTAAAAAAGCTAGGATGGTGTTTTCTAATTTTTTTTAATTTTTTTGCTATTTTTATAGAATGTTCAATTACGGGTCGGGAAGAAACACAACGGAACGATTTATTGCCTTTTCTCTATTTCGTGGCCTTTCCCAACCCATTTTGGCTTGAAACGAAGCTATGATGGTATTTTCTAAATTTTTGAATTTTTTTTTATATTTTTTTGGAATTTTCTATTATGGGTCGTGTACGACCACAACGGAACGATTTTTTTTATTTGCTCCCTTTCGCGGGCTTTCCTAACCTATTTTGGCTTGTAAAAAAGCTAAGATGGTGTTTTCTAATTTTTTTAATTTTTTTGCTATTTTTATAGAATGTTCAATTACGGGTCGAGAAGAAACACAACGGAACGATTTATTGCCTTTTCTCTCTTTCGTGGCTTTTCCTAACCTATTTTGGCTTGAAACGAAGCTGTGATGGTATTTTCTAAATTTTTGAATTTTTTTGCTATTTTTTTGGAATTTTCTATTATGGTTCGTGTAGGAACACAACGGAACGATTTTTTTTATTTGCTCTCTTTCGTGGCCTTCCCTAACCTATTTTGGCTCGTAAAAAAGCTAAGATGGTGTTTTCTAATTTTTTTAATTTTTATGCTATGTTTTTAGAATTTTCAATTACGAGTCGGGAAGAAACACAACGGAACGATTTTTTACATTTTCTCTCTATCGTAGCCTTTCCCAACTTATTTTGGCTTGAAACGAAGCTATGATGGCATTTTCTAAATTTTTGAATTTTTTTGCTATTTTTTTGGAACTTTCTATTACGAGTCGGGCAGAAACACAACGGAACGATTTTTTTTATTTGCTGTCTTTCGCGGGCTTTCCTAACCTATTTTGGCTTGTAAAAAAGCTAAGATGGTGTTTTCTAATTTTTTTTAATTTTTTTGCTATTTTTATAGAATGTTCAATTACGGGTCGGGAAGAAACACAACGGAACGATTTATTGCCTTTTCACTCTTTCGTGGCCTTTCCCAACCTATTTTCGCTTGAAACGAAGCTATGATGGTATTTTCTAAATTTTTGAATTTTTTTTTATATTTTTTTGGAATTTTCTATTATGGGTCGTGTAGGACCACATCGGAACGATTTTTTTTATTTTCTCTCATTCGCGGGTTTTCCTAACCTATTTTGGCTTGTAAAAAAGCTATGATGGTGTTTTCTAATTTTTTTAATTTTTATGCTATTTTTTTAGAATTTTCAATTACGGATCGAGAAGAAACACAACGGAACGATTTTTTGCCTTTTCTCTCTTTCGTAGCCATTCCCAACCTATTTTGGCTAGAAACGAAGCTATGATGGTATTTTCTAAATTTTTCAATTTTTTTGCTATTTTTTTGGAACCATCTATTACGGGTCGGGTAGAAACACAACGGAACGATTTTTTTTATTTGCTCTCTTTCGCGGGCTTTCCTGACCTATTTTGGCTTGTAAAAAAGCTAAGATGGTGTTTTCTAATTTTTTTAATTTTTTTGCTATTTTTATAGAATGTTCAATTACGGGTCGGGAAGAAACACAACGGAACGATTTATTGCCTTTTCTCTCTTTCGTGGCCTTTCCCAACCTATTTTGGATTGAAACGAAGCACTGATGGTATTTTCTAAATTTTTGAATTTTTTTGCTATTTTTTTGGAATTTTCTATTGTGGGTCGTGTAGGACCACATCGGAACGATTTTTTTTATTTTCTCTCATTCGCGGGCTTTCCTAACCTATTTTGGCTTGTAAAAAATCTATGATGGTGTTTTCTAATTTTTTTAATTTTTATGCTACTTTTTTAGAATTTTCAATTACGGGTCGGGAAGAAACACAACGGAACGATTTTTTGCCTTTTCTCTGTTTCTTGGCCTTTCCCAACCTATTTTGGCTTGAAACGAAGCTATGATGGTATTTTCTAATTTTTAGAGTTTCTTTGCTATTTTTTTGGAATTTTCTATTACGGGTCGGGTAGGAACACAGCGGAACGATTTTTCTTATTTTATCTCTTTCTCAACCTTTCCCAACCTATTTTGGCCTGAAAAGAAGCTTTGATGGTGTTTTCTAATTTTTTAAATTTTTTTCTATTTTTTTGGAATTTTCTATTACGGGTTGGGTAGGACCACATCAGAATAATTTTTTTTATTTTATCTCTTTCGCGGGCTTTCCTAACCTATTTTGGCTTGTAAAAAAGCTAAGATGGTGTTTTCTAATTTTTTTAATTTTTTTGCTGTTCTTTTGGAATTTTCTATTACGGGTCGGGTACGAACACAGTGGAACGATTTTTCTTATTTTATCTCGTACTCGACCTTTCCCAACTCATTTTGGCCTGAAAAGAAGCTTTAATGGTATTTTCTAATTTTTTAAATTTTTTTCTATTTTTTTGGAATTTTCTATTACGGGTCGGGTAGGAACACAGCGGAACGACTTTTATTATTTTATCTCTTTCTTGACCTTTCCCAACCTATTTTGGCCTGAAAAGAAGCTTTGATAGTGTTTTTTAACTTTTTAAATTTTTTTGCTATTTTTTTGGAATTTTCTATTACAGGTCGTGTAGGACCACATCGGAACAACTTTTTTTATTTTCTCTCTTTCACGGGCTTTCCTAACCTATTTTGGCTTGTATAAAACCTATGATAGTGTTTTCTATTTTTTTTAATTTTTATGCTATTTTTTTAGAATGTTCAATTACGGGTCGGGAATGAACACAACGGAGCGATTTTTTGCCTTTTCTCACTTTCGTGGCCTTTCCCAATCTATTTTTGCTTGAAACGGAGCTATGATGGTATATTCTAAATTTTTGAATTTTTTTGCTATTCTTTTGGAATTTTCTATTATGGTTCGTCTAGGAACACAGTAGAACAATTTTTCTTATTTTTACTCTTTCTCAACCTTTCTCAACCTATTTTGGTTTGAAAGGAAGCTATGATGGTATTTTCTAATTTTTAGAATTTTTTTGCTGTTTTTTTGGAATTTTCTATTACGGGTCGGGTAGGAACACAGCGAAACGATTTTTCTTATTTATCTCTTTCTCAACCTTTCCCAACCTCTTTTCGCCTGAAAAGAAGCTTTGATGGTGTTTTTTAAATTTTATTGCTATTTTTTTGGAATTTTCTATTACAGGTCTGGTAGGACCACATCGGAATAATTTTTTTTATTTTCTCTCTTTCGCGGCCATTCCTAACCTATTTTGGCTTGTAAAAAAGCTAAGATGGTGTTTTCTAATTTTTTTAATTTTTTTGCTGTTCTTTTGGAATTTTCTATTACGGGTCGGATACGAACACAGTGGAACGATTTTTCTTATTTATCTCGTACTCGACCTTTCCCAACTCATTTTGGCCTGAAAAGAAGCTTTGATGGTGTTTTCTAATTTTTTAAATTGTTTTGCCATTTTTTTGGAATTTTCTATTACGGGTCGGGTAGGAACACATCGGAACGATTTTTTTTATTTGCTCTCTTTCGTGGGCTTTCCTAACCTATTTTGGCTTGTAAAAAATCTAAGATGGTGTTTTCTAATTTTTTTAATTTTTTTGCTATTTTTTTAGAATGCTCAATTACGGGTCGGGAAGAAACTCAACGGAGCGTTTTTTTTGCCTTTTCTCCCTTTCGTGGCCTTTCCCGATCTATTTTGGCTTGAAACAAAGCTATGATGGTATTTTCTAAATTTTTGATTTTTTTTGCTTTTTTTTTGGAATTTTCTATTATGGTTCGTGTAGGAACACAGCAAAACGTTTTTTCTTATTTTCACTATTTCTCGGCCTTTCCCAACCTATTTTGGGCTTAAAAGAATCTTTGATGGTGTTTTTTAAATTTTATTGCTATTTTTTTGGAATTTTCTATTACGGGTCAGGTAGGACCACATCGGAACAATTGTCTTTATTTTCTCTCTTTGGCGGGATTTGCTAACCTATTTTGGCTTGTAAAAATGCTAAGATGGTGTTTTCTAATTTTTTGAATTTTTTTGCTGTTTTTTTGGAATTTTAAATTGCGGGTCGGCTAGGACCACATCGGAACAATTTTCTTTATTTTCTCTCTTTGGCGGGCTTTCCTAACCTATTTGGCTTGTAAAAATGCTAAGACGGTGTTTTCTAATTTTTTGAATTTTTTTGCTGTTTTTTTGGAATTTTCTATTCCGACTCGGGTAGGAACACAGTGGAACGATTTTTCTTATTTTATCTCTGTCTCGACCTTTCCCGACCTATTTTGGCCTGAAAAGAAGCTTTGATGGTGTTTTCTAATTCTTTAAATTTTTTTCTATTTTTTTGGAATTTTCTATTACGGGTTGGGTAGGACCACATCAGAATAATTTTTTTTATTTTATCTCTTTCGTGGGCTTTCCTAACCTATTTTGGCTTGTAAAAAAGCTAAGATGGTGTTTTCTAATTTTTTGAATTTTTTTGCTATTTTTTTGGAATTTTCTATTACGGGTCGGGTAGGACCACACCGGAACAATTTTTTTTTTTTATTTTCTCTCTTTCGCGGGCTTTTCTAACCTATTTTGGCTTGTAAAAAAGCTAAGATGGTCTTTTCTAATTTTTTTAATTTTCTTGCTATTTTTATGGAATGTTCAATTACGGGTCGGGAAGAAACACAACGGAACGATTTATTGCCTTTTCTCTCTTTCGTGGCCTTTCCCAACCTATTTTGGCTTGAAACGAACCTATGATGGTATTTTCTAAATTTTTGAATTTTTTTGCTATTTTTTTTGGAATTTTCTATTATGGGTCGGGTAGGACCACATCGGAACGATTTTTTTTATTGTCTCTCATTCGCGGGCTTTCCTAACCTATTTTGGCTTATAAAAAAGCTATTATGGTGTTTTCTAATATTTTTAATTTTCTGCTATTTTTGTAGAATTTTCAATTACGGGTCGGGAAGAAACACAACGGAACGATTTTTTGCCTTTTCTCTCTTTCGTAGCCTTTCCCAACCTATTTTGGCTAGAAACGAAGTTATGATGGTATTTTCTAAATTTTTCAATTTTTTGCTATTTTTTTGGAACCTTCTATTACGGGTCGGGTAGAAACACAACGGAACGATTTTTTTTATTTGCTCTCTTTCGCGGGCTTTCCTAACCTATTTTGGCTTATAAAAAAGCTAAGATGGTGTTTTCTAATTTTTTTAATTTTTTTGCTATTTTTATAGAATGTTCAATTACGGGTCGGGAAGAAACACAACGGAACGATTTATTGCCTTTTCTCTCTTTCGTGGCCTTTCCCAACCTATTTTGGCTTGAAACGAAGCTATGATGGTATTTTCTAAATTTTTCAATTTTTTTGCTTTTTTTTTGGAACCTTCTATTACGGGTCTGGTAGAAACACAACGGAACGATTTTTTTTATTTGCTCTCTCTCGCGGGCTTTCCTAACCTATTTTGGCTTGTAAAAAAGCTAAGATGGTGTTTTCTAATTTTTTTAATTTTTTTGCTATTTTTATAGAATGTTCAATTACGGGTCGGGAAGAAACACAACGGAACGATTTATTGCCTTTTCTCTCTTTCGTGGCCTTTCCCAACCTATTTTGGATTGAAACGAAGCACTGATGGTATTTTCTAAATTTTTGAATTTTTTTGCTATTTTTTTGGAATTTTCTATTGTGGGTCGTGTAGGACCACATCGGAACGATTTTTTTTATTTTCTCTCATTCGCGGGCCTTCCTAACCTATTTTGGCTTGTAAAAAATCTATGATGGTGTTTTCTAATTTTTTTAATTTTTATGCTACTTTTTTAGAATTTTCAATTACGGGTCGGGAAGAAACACAACGGAACGATTTTTTTGCCTTTTCTCTGTTTCTTGGCCTTTCCCAACCTATTTTGGCTTGAAACGAAGCTATGATGGTATTTTCTAAATTTTTGAATTTTTTTGCTATTCTTTTGGAATTTTCTATTATGGTTCGTGTAGGAACACAGTAGAACGATTTCTCTTATTTTCACTCTTTCTCGACCTTTCTCAACCTATTTTGGCTTGAAAGGAAGCTATGATGGTATTTTCTAATTTTTAGAGTTTTTTTGCTATTTTTTTGGAATTTTCTATTACGGGTCGGGTAGGAACACAGCGGAACGATTTTTCTTATTTTATCTCTTTCTCAACCTTTCCCAACCTATTTTGGCCTGAAAAGAAGCTTTGATGGTGTTTTCTAATTTTTTAAATTTTTTTCTATTTTTTTGGAATTTTCTATTACGGGTTGGGTAGGACCACATCAGAATAATTTTTTTTATTTTATCTCTTTCGCGGGCTTTCCTAACCTATTTTGGCTTGTAAGAAAGCTAAGATGGTGTTTTCTAATTTTTGGAATTTTTTTACTGTTTTTTTGGAATTTTCTATTATCGGTCGCGTAGGAACACAGCGGAACAATTTTTTCTATTTTCTCTCCTTTGCGGGCTTTCCTAACCTTTTTTGGCTTGTATAAAAGCTAAGATGGTGTTTTCTAATATTTTGAATTTTTTTGCTGTTTTTTTGGAATTTTCAATTACGGGTCGGGTAGGACCACATCGGAACAATTTTTTTTTTTATTTTCTCTCTTTCGTGGGCTTTCCTAACCTATTTTGGCTTGTAAAAAAGCTAAGATGGTGTTTTCTAATTTTTTGAACTTTTTTGCTGTTTTTTTTGGAATTTTCTATTATGGGTCGGGTATGACCACATCGGAACAATTTTTTTTTTTATTTTCTCTCTTTCGTGGGCTTTCCTGACCTATTTTGGCTTGTAAAAAAGCAAAGATGGTGTTTTCTAATTTTTTGAATTTTTTTGCTTTTTTTTGGAATTTTCTATTACGGGTCGGGTAGGAACACAGCAGAACTATTTTTCTTATTTTCACTCTTTCTCGACCTTTCTCAACCTATTTTGGCTTGAAAGGAAGTTATAATGGTATTTTCTAATTTTTAGAATTTTTTGCTGTTTTTTTGGAATTTTCTATTACGGGTCGGGTAGGAACACAGCGGAACGGCTTTTATTATTTTATCTCTTTCTTGACCTTTCCCAACCTATTTTGGCCTGAAAAGAAGCTTTGATGGTGTTTTCTAATTTTTTAAAATTTTTTGCTATTCTTTTGGAATTTTCTATTACAGGTCGGGTAGGTCCACATCGGAACAATTTTTTTTATTTTCTCTCTTTCACGGGCTTTCCTAACCTATTTTGGCTTGTATAAAACCTATGATAGTGTTTTCTAATTTTTTTAATTTTTATGCTATTTTTTTAGAATGTTCAATTACGGGTCGGGGATGAACACAACGGAGCGATTTTTTGCCTTTTCTCTTTTTCGTGGCCTTTCCCAACCTATTTTTGCTTGAAACGGAGCTATGATGGTATATTCTAAACTTTTGAATTTTTTTGCTATTCTTTTGGTATTTTCTATTATGGTTCGTCTAGGAACACAGTAGAACGATTTTTCTTATTTTCACTCTTTCTAAACCTTTCTCAACCTATTTTGGCTTGAAAGGAAGTTATGATGGTATTTTCTAATTTTTAGAATTTTTTTGCTGTTTCTTTGGAATTTTCTATTACGGGTCGGGTAGGAACACAGCGGAACGATTTTTCTTATTTTATCTCTTTCTCAACCTTTCCCAACCTCTTTTCGCCTGAAAAGAAGCTTTGATGGTGTTTTTTAAATTTTATTGCTATTTTTTTGGAATTTTCTATTACGGGTCTGGTAGGACCACATCGAAATAATTTTTTTTAGTTTCTCTCTTTCGCGGCCTTTCCTAACCTATTTTGGCTTGTAAAAAAGCTAAGATGGTGTTTTCTAATTTTTTTAATTTTTTTGCTGTTCTTTTGGAATTTTCTGTTACGGGTCGGGTACGAACACAGTGGAACGTTTTTTTCTTATTTTATCTCGTTCTCGACCTTTCCCAACTCATTTTGGCCTGAAAAGAAGCTTTGATGGTGTTTTCTAATTTTTTAAATTCTTTTGCTATTTTTTTGGAATTTTCTATTACGGGTCGGGTAGGAACACATCGGAACGATTTTTTTTATTTGCTCCCTTTCGTGGGCTTTCCTAACCTATTTTGGCTTGTAAAAAATCTAAGATGGTGTTTTCTAATTTTTTTAATTTTTTTGCTATTTTTTTAGAATGTTCAATTACGGGTCGGGAAGAAACTCAACGGAGCGTTTTTTTCCCTTTTCTCCCTTTCGTGGCCTTTCCCGACCTATTTTGGCTTGAAACAAAGCTATGATGGTATTTTCTAAATTTTTGATTTTTTTTGCTTTTTTTTTTGGAATTTTCTATTATGGTTCGTGTAGGAACACAGCAGAACGTTTTCTCTTATTTTTACTATTTCTCGGCCTTTCCCAACCTATTTTGGCCTTAAAAGAATCTTTGATGGTGTTTTTTAAATTTTATTGCTATTTTTTTGGAATTTTCTATTACGGGTCGGGTAGGACCACATCGGAACAATTGTCTTTATTTTCTCTCTTTGGCGGGCTTTGCTAACCTATTTTGGCTTGTAAAAATGCTAAGATGGTGTTTTCTAATTTTTTGAATTTTTTTGCTGTTTTTTTGGAATTTTCTATTACGGGTCGGCTAGGACCACATCGGAACAATTTTCTTTATTTTCTCTCTTTGGCGGGCTTTCCTAACCTATTTTGGCTCGTAAAAATGCTAAGACGGTGTTTTCTAATTTTTTTAATTTTTTTGCTGTTTTTATGGAATTTTCTATTACGGGTTGGGTAGGAACACAGCGGAACGATTTTTCTTATTTTATCTCTGTCTCGACCTTTCCCGACCTATTTTCGCCTGAAAAGAAGCTTTGATGGTGTTTTCTAATTTTTTAAATTTTTTTCTATTTTTTTGGAATTTTCTATTACGGGTCTCGTAGGACCACATCGGAACCATTTTTTGGCTGTTTTTTTGGAATTTTCTATTACGGATCGGGTAGGACCACATCGGAACAATTTTCTTTATTTTCTCCCTTTGGCGGGCTTTCCTAACCTATTTTGGCTTGTAAAAATGCTAAGACGGTGTTTTCTAATTTTTTGAATTTTTTTGCTGTTTTTTTTGGAATTTTCTATTACGAGTCGGGTAGGAACACAGTGGAACGATTTTTCATATTTTATCTCTGTCTCGACCTTTCCGGACCTATTCTGGCCTGAAAAGAAGCTTTGATGGTGTTTTCTAATTCTTTAAATTTTTTTCTATTTTTTTGGAATTTTCTATTACGGGTTGGGTAGGACCACATCAGAAGAATTTTTTTATTTTATCTCTTTCGTGGGCTTTCCTAACCTATTTTGGCTTGAAAAAAAGCTAAGATGGTGTTTTCTAATTTTTTGAATTTTTTTTGCTATTTTTTTGGAATTTTCTATTACGGGTCGGGTAGGACCACATCGGAACAATTTTTTTTTTTTTTCTCTCTTTCGCGGGCTTTTCTAACCTATTTTGGCTTGTAAAAAAGCTAAGATGGTGTTTTCTAATTTTTTGAATTTTTTTGCTGTTTTTTTTGGAATTTTCTATTACGGATCGGGTAGGACCACATCGGAACAATTTTCTTTATTTTCTCCCTTTGGCGGGCTTTCCTAACCTATTTTGGCTCGTAAAAATGCTAAGACGGTGTTTTCTAATTTTTTGAATTTTTTTGCTGTTTTTATGGAATTTTCTATTACGGGTCGGGTAGGAACACAGCGGAACGATTTTTCTTATTTTATCTCTGTCTCGACCTTTCCCGACCTATTTTCGCCTGAAAAGAAGCTTTGATGGTGTTTTCTAATTTTTTAAATTTTTTTCTAATTTTTTGGAATTTTCTATTACGGGTCTCGTAGGACCACATCGGAACAATTTTTTTTTTTATTTTCTCTCTTTCGCGGGCTTTCCTAACCTATTCTGGCTTGTAAAAATGCTAAGCTGGTGTTTTCTAATTTTTTAAATTTTTTTACTGTTTTTTTGGAATTTTCTATTACGGATCGGGTAGGACCACATCGGAACAATTTTCTTTATTTTCTCCCTTTGGCGGGCTTTCCTAACCTATTTTGGCTTGTAAAAATGCTAAGACGGTGTTTTCTAGTTTTTTGAATTTTTTTGCTGTTTTTTTGAAATTTTCTATTACGGGTCGGGTAGGAACACAGTGGAACGATTTTTCTTATTTTATCTCTGTCTCGACCTTTCCCGACCTTTTTTGGCCTGAAAAGAAGCCTTGATGGTGTTTTCTAATTCTTTAAATTTTTTTCTATTTTTTTGGAATTTTCTATTACGGGTTGGGTAGGACCACATCAGAGTAATTTTTTTTATTTTATCTCTTTCGTGGGCTTTCCTAACCTATTTGGGCTTGTAAAAAAGCTAAGATGGTGTTTTCTAATTTTTTGAATTTTTTTGCTGTTTTTTTGAAATTTTCTATTACGGGTCGGGTAGGACCACATCGGAACAATTTTCTTTATTTTCTCTCTTTGGCGGGCTTTCCTAACCTATTTTGGCTTGTAAAAATGCTAAGACGGTGTTTTCTAATTTTTTGAATTTTTTTGCTGTTTTTTTGGAATTTTCTATTACGAGTCGGGTAGGAACACAGTGGAACGATTTTTCTTATTTTATCTCTGTCCCGACCTTTCCCGACCTATTTTGGCCTGAAAAGAAGCTTTGATGGTGTTTTCTAATTCTTTAAATTTTTTTCTATTTTTTTGGAATTTTCTATTACGGGTTGGGTTGGACCACATCAGAATAATTTTTTTTATTTTATCTCTTTCGTGGGCTTTCCTAACCTATTTTGGCTTGTAAAAAAGCTAAGATGGTGTTTTCTAATTTTTTGAATTTTTTTGCTATTTTTTTGGAATTTTCTATTACGGGTCGGGTAGGACCACATCGGAACAATTTTTTTTTTTTTTTCTATCTTTCGCGGGCTTTTCTAACCTATTTTGGCTTGTAAAAAAGCTAAGATGGTGTTTTCTAATTTTTTGAATTTTTTTATTATTTTTTTGGAATTTTCTATTATGGGTCGGGTAGGAACACAGCGGAACAATTTTTTCTATTTTCTCTCCTTTGCGGGCTTTCCTAACATATTTTGGCTTGTAAAAAAGCTAAGATGGTGTTTTCTAATATTTTGAATTTTTTTGCTGTTTTTTTGGAATTTTCTATTACGGGTCGGGTAGGACCACATCGGAACAAATTTTTTTTTTTTTTTCTCTCTTTCGCGCGCTTTCCTAACCTATTTTGGCTTGTAAAAAAGCTAAGATGGTGTTTTCTAATTTTTTGAACTTTTTTGCTGTTTTTTTGGAATTTTCTATTATGGGTCGGGTAGGACCACATCGGAACATTTTTTTTTTTCTCTCTATCGTGGGCTTTCCTAACCTATTTTGGCTTGTAAAAAAGCTAAGATGGTGTTTTCTAATTTTTGGAATTTTTTTGCTTTTTTTTGAATTTTCTATTACGGGTCGGGTAGGAACACAGCAGAACGATTTTTCTTATTTTCACTCTTTCTCGACCTTTCTCAACCTATTTTGGCTTGAAAGGAAGCTATGATGGTATTTTCTAATTTTTAGAATTTTTTTGCTGCTTTTTTGGAATTTTCTATTACGGGTCGGGTAGGAACACAGCGGAACGATTTTTATTATTTTATCTCTTTCTTGACCTTTCCCAACCTATTTTGGCCTGAAAAGAAGCTTTGACGGTGTTTTCTAATTTTTTAAATTTTTTTGCTATTTTTTTGGAATTTTCTATTACAGCTCGGGTAGGACCACATCGGAACAATTTTTTTTATTTTCTCTCTTTCACGGGCTTTCCTAACCTATTTTGGCTTGTATAAAACCTATGGTAGTGTTTTCTAATTTTTTTAATTTTTATGCTATTTTTTTAGGATGTTCAATTACGGGTCGGGAAGAAACACAACGGAGCGATTTTTTGCCTTTTCTCTCTTTCGTGGCCTTTCCCAACCTATTTTGGCTGGAAACGAAGTTACGATGGTATTTTCTAAATTTTTGAATTTTTTAGCTATTCTTTTGGATTTTTCTATTATGGTTCGTGTAGGAACACAGTAGAACGATTTTTCTTATTTTCACTCTTTCTAGACCTTTCTCAATCTATTTTGGCTTGAAAGGAAGCTATGATGGTATTTTCTAATTTTTAGAATTTTTTTGCTGTTTTTTTGGAATTTTCTATTACGGGTCGGGTAGGAACACAGCGGAACGATTTTTCTTATTTTATCTCTTTCTCAACCTTTCCCAACCTCTTTTGGCCTGAAAAGAAGCTTTGATGGTGTTTTTTAAATTTTATTGCTATTTTTTTGGAATTTTCTATTACGGGTCTGGTAGGACCACATCGGAACAATTTTTTTTTTTTTTTCTCTCTTTCGCGGGCTTTCCTAACCTATTTTGGCTTGTAAAAAAGCTAAGATGATGTTTTCTAATTTTTTGAACTTTTTTGCTGGTTTTTTGGAATTTTCTATTATGGGTCGGGTAGGACCACATCGGAACATTTTTTTTTTTATTTTCTCTCTTTCGTGGGCTTTCCTAACCTATTTTGGCTTGTAAAAAAGCTAAGATGGTGTTTTCTAATTTTTGGACTTTTTTTGCTTTTTTTTGGAATTTTCTATTACGGATCGGGTAGGAACACAGCGGAACGATTTTTCTTATTTTATCTCTTTCTTGACCTTTCCCAACCTATTTTGGCCTGAAATGAAGCTTTGATGGTGTTTTCAAATTTTTTACATTTTTTTGCTATTTTTTTGGAATTTTCTATTACAGCTCGGGTAGGTCCACATCGGAACAATTTTTTTTATTTTCTCTCTTTCACGGGCTTTCCTAACCTATTTTGGCTTGTATAAGACCTATGATAGTGTTTTCTAATTTTTTTAATTTTTATGCTATTTTTTTAGGATGTTCAATTACGGGTCGGGAAGAAACACAACGGAGCGATTTTTTGCCTTTTCTCTCTTTCGTGGCCTTTCCCAACCTATTTTTGCTTGAAATGAAGCTATGATGGTATTTTCTAAATTTTTGAATTTTTTGCTATTCTTTTGGAATTTTCTATTATGGTTCGTCTAGGAACACAGTAGAACGATTTTTCTTATTTTCACTCTTTCTCAACCTTTCTCAACCGATTTTTTTGGAATTTTCTATTATGGGTCGGGTAGGACCACATCGGAACATTTTTTTTTTTTTTTTCTCTCTTTCGTGGGCTTTCCTAACCTATTTTGGCTTGTAAAAAAGCTAAGATGGTGTTTTCTAATTTTTAGAATTTTATTACTGTTTTTTTGGAATTTTCTATTACGGGTCGGGTAGGAACACAGCGGAACGATTTTTCTTATTTTATCTCTTTCTCAACCTTTCCCAACCTCTTTTCGCCTGAAAAGAAGCTTTGATGGTGTTTTTTAAATTTTATTGCTATTTTTTTGGAATTTTCTATTACGGGTCAGGTAGGACCACATCGGAATAATTTTTTTTATTTTTTCTCTTTCTCGGCCTATTCCAATCTATTTTGGCTCGAAATGAAGCCATAACGGAATCTTTTAATTTATTGAATTTTTTTTGCTATTTTTTTTCTAATTTTCTCTTACGCGTCGGGTCGGAACGAAACGAAACGATAATTTTTTATTTTCTCCCTCTGAGCCTTTTCCAACCTGTTTTGGCTTGAAGTGTTGCCATAATGGTATTTTTTTAATTTTTTGAAATTTTTTGCTATTTTTTTGGAATTTTCTATTACGCATCGAGTTGGAACAGAACGGAACGATAATTTTTATTTTCTCTCTTCCACGACCTTTTCCACCCTATTTTGGCTTCAAAAGAAGCTATAATGGTATTTTTTAATTTCTTGAATTTTTTTGCTATTTTTTTGGAATTTTCTATTACGGTTTGGGTAGGAACGAAACGAAACGGAACGATAATTTTTATTTCCGCTCTTCGTTAGCCTTTTCCAACCTATTTTGCCTTGAAATGACGCCATAATGGATTTTTATCATTTTTATCATTTTTTTGCTAATCTTTTTGGAATTTTCTATTACGCGTCGAGTGGGAACGAAACGGAACGGCGATTTTTATTTTCTCAATTCCTCGGCCTTTTCCAACCTATTTTGGCTTGGAATGAAGCCACAATGGTATTTTTTGATTTTTTGATTTTTTTTTCTCTTTTTTTGGAATTTTCTACTACCCGTCGGGTAAGAACGGAATGGAAAGACAATTTTTATTTTTTCTCTTTCTCGGCCTTTTCCAACTTATTTTGGCTTGAAATGAAGCCATAACGGTATCTTTTAATTTATTGAATTTTTTTGCTAGTTTCTTTTGAATTTTCTCTTACGCGTCGGGTCGGAACGGAACGAAACGAAACGATAATTTTTATTTTCTCTCTTTGAGCCTTTTCCAACCTGTTTTGGCTTGAAATGACACCATAATGGTATTTTTTAATTTTTTAATTTTTTTGCTATTTTTTTAGAATTTTCTATTACGCATCGATTTGGAACGGAACAGAACGATAATTTTTATTTTCTCTCTTCCTCGACCTCTTCCACCCTATTTTTGCTTCAAAAGAAGCTATAATGGTATTTTTTAATTTCTTGAATTTTTTTGCTATTTTTTTGGAATTTTCTACTACGCTTTGGGTAGGAACGAAACGGAACGATAATTTTTATTTCCTCTCTTCGTTAGCCTTTTCCAACCTATTTTGCCTTGAAATGATGCCATAATGGATTTTATCATTTTTTTTATTTTTTTGCTAATTTTTTCGGAATTTTCTATTACGCGTCGAGTGGGAACGAAACGGAACGGCGATTTTTATTTTCTCAATTCCTCGGCCTTTTCCAACCTATTTTGGCTTGGAAAGAAGCCACAATGGTATTTTTTGATTTTTGATTTTTTTCTCTTGTTTTGGAATTTTCTATTACCCGTCGGGTAAGAACGGAATGGAAAGACAATTTTTATTTTTTCTCATTCTCGGCCTTTTCCAACCTATTTTGGCTTGAAATGAAGCCATAACGGTATCTTTTAGTTTATTGAATTTTTTTGCTATTTTATTTTGAATTTTCTCTTACGCGTCGGGTCGGAACTGAACGAAACGATAATTTTTATTTTCTCTCTCTGAGCCTTTTCCAACCTGTTTTGGCTTGAAGTGATACCATAATGGTATTTTTTTAATTTTTTGAAATTTTTTGCTATTTTTTTGGAATTTTCTATTACGCATCGAGTTGGAACAGAACGGAACGATAATTTTTATTTTCTCTTTTCCTCGACCTTTTCCACCCTATTTTGGCTTCAAAAGATGCCATAATGGTATTTTTTAATTTCTTGAATTTTTTTGCTATTTTTTTGGAATTTTCTACTACGCTTTGGGTAGGAACGAAACGGAACGATAATTTTTATTTCCTCTCTTCGTTAGCCTTTTCCAACCTATTTTGCCTTGAAATGATGCCATAATGGATTTTTATCATTTTTTTCATTTTTTTGCTAATTTTTTCGGAATTTTCTATTACGCGTCGAGTGGGAACGAAACGGAACGGCGATTTTTATTTTCTCAATTCCTCGGCCTTTTCCAACCTATTTTGGCTTGGAAAGAAGCCACAATGGTATTTTTTGATTTTTTTCATTTTTTTGCTAATTTTTTCGGAATTTTCTATTACGCGTCGAGTGGGAACGAAACGGAACGGCGATTTTTATTTTCTCAATTCCTCGGCCTTTTCCAACCTATTTTGGCTTGGAAAGAAGCCACAATGGTATTTTTTGATTTTTTGATTTTTTTTCTCTTTTTTTGGAATTTTCTATTACCCGTCGGGTAAGAACGGAATGGAAAGACAATTTTTATTTTTTCTCATTCTCGGCCTTTTCCAACCTATTTTGGCTTGAAATGAAGCCATAACGGTATCTTTTAGTTTATTGAATTTTTTTTGCTATTTTATTTTGAATTTTCTCTTACGCGTCGGGTCGGAACTGAACGAAACGATAATTTTTATTTTCTCTCTCTGAGCCTTTTCCAACCTGTTTTGGCTTGAAGTGATACCATAATGGTATTTTTTTAATTTTTGAAATTTTTTGCTATTTTTTTGGAATTTTCTATTACGCGTCGAGTGGGAACGAAACGGAACGGCGATTTTTATTTTCTTAATTCCTCGGCCTTTTCCAACCTATTTTGGCTTGGAATTAAGCCACAATGGTATTTTTTGATTTTTTTTCTCTTTTTTGTAATTTTCTATTACATGTCGGGTAAGAACGGAACGGAAAGTCAATTTTTATTTTTTCTCTTTCTCGGCCTTTTCCAACCTATTTTGGCTTGAAATGAAGCCATAATGGTATCTTTTAATTTAATGAATTTTTTTGCTATTTTATTTTGAATTTTCTCTTACGCGTCATGTCGGAACGGAACGAAACGAAACGATAATTTTTATTTTCTCTCTCTGAGCCTTTTCCAACCTGTTTTGGCTTGAAATGACGCCATAATGGTATTTTTTAATTTTGTTGCTATTTTTTTGGAATTTTCTATTACGCATCGATTTGGAACGGAACGGAACGATAATTTTAATTTTCTCTCTTCCTCGACCTTTTCCACCCTATTTTGGCTTCAAAAGAAGCCATAATGGTATTTTTTAATTTCTTGAATTTTTTTGTTATTTTTTTGGAATTTTCTGTTACGCTTTGGTTAGGAACGAAACGGAACGATAATTTTTATTTCCTCTCTTCGTTAGCCTTTTCCCACCTATTTTCGCTAGAAATGACGCCATAGTGGATTTTTATCATTGTTTTCATTTTTTTGCTAATTTTTTTGGGATTTTCTACTACACGTCGAGTGGGAACGAAACGGAACTGCAATTTTTATTTTGTCCGTTCCTCGGCCTTTTCCAACCTATTTTGGCTTGGAATTAAGCCACAATGGTATTTTTTGATTTTATGATTCTTTTTTCTCTTTTTTTGGAATTTTCTATTACTCGTCGAGCTGGAACGGAACGGAAAGACAATTTTTATTTTCTCTCTTTCTCGGCCTTTTCAAACCTATTTTAGGTTGAAAAGAAGCCATAACAGGGTTTTTTAATTTTTTGAATTTTTTAGGAATTTTCTATTACGTATCAAGTTGGAACGGAACGACACGATAATTTTTATTTTCTCTCTTCCTTAACCTTTTCCACCCTATTTTGGCTTCAAAAGAAGCCATAATGGTATTTTTTAATTTCTTGAATTTTTTTGCTATTGTTTTGTAATTTTCTATTACGCTTTGGGTAGGAACGAAACGGAACGATAGTTTTTATTTCCTCTCTTCGTTAGCCTTTTCCAACCTATTTTGTCTTGAAATGATGCCGTAATGGATTTTTATCATTTTTTTCATTTTTTTGCTAATTTTTTTGGAATTTTCTATTACGCGTCGAGTGGGAACGAAACGGAACTGCAATTTTTATTTTTTCCATTTCTCGGCCTTCTCCAACCTATTTTGGCTTGGAATGAAGCCACAATGGTATTTTTTGATTTTTTGATTTTTTTTTTCTTTTTTTGGAATTTTCTATTATCTGTCGGGTAAGAACGGAACGGAAAGACAATTTTTATTTTTTCTCTTTCTCGGCCTTTTCCAACCTATTTTGGCTTGAAATGAAGCCATAACGCTATCTTTTAATTTATTGAATTTTTTTGCTACTTTATTTTGAATTTTCTCCTACGCGCGTCGGGTCGGAACGGAACGAAACGAAACGATAATTTTTATTTTCTCTCTCTGAGCCTTTTCCAACCAGTTTTGGCTTGGAATGCCGCCGAAATTGTATTTTTTTAATTTTTAGAAAAATTTTGCTATTTTTTTGGAATTTTCTATTACGCATCTGGTTGGAACGGAACAGAACGATAATTTCTATTTTCTCTATTTCTCGGCCTTTTCCAACCTATTTTGGCTTGAAATGAAGCCACAATGGTATTGTTTGATATTTTCATTTTTTTGCTCCTTTTATGGAATTTTCTATTACGCGTCGGATTGGAACGAAACGGAACGATAATTTTTATTTTATCTCTTTCTCAGCCTTTTCCAACTTATTTTGGCTTGCAATGAAGTCACAATGGTATTTTTTGATTTTTTGATTATTTTTTCTCTTTTTTTGGAATTTTCTATTACTCGTCGAGTTGGAACGGAACGGAGAGACAATTTTTATTTTCTTTCTTTCTCGGCCTTTTCAAACCTATTTTAGGTTGAAAAGAAGCCATAACAGGGTTTTTTAATTTTTTGAATTTTTTTGCTATTTTTTTGGAATTTTCTATTACGCATCGAGTTGGTACGGAACGGTACGATAATTTTTATTTTCTCTCTTCCTCGACCTTTTCCACCCTATTTTGGCTTCAAAAGAAGCCATAATGGCATTTTTTAATTTCTTTAATTTTTTTGCTATTTTCTATTACGCTTTGGGTAGGAACGAAACGGAACGATAATTTTTGTTTCCACTCTTCGTTAGCCTTTTCCAACCTATTTTGGCTGGAAATGACGCCATAATGGATTTTTATCATTTTTTTCATTTTTTTGCTAATTTTTTTGGAATTTTCTATTACGCGTCGAGTGGGAACGAAACGGAACAGCAATTTTTATTTCCTCCTTTCCTCGGCCTTTTCCAACCTATATTGGCTTGGAATTATGCCACAATGGTATTTTTTGATTTTTTAATTTTTTTTTTCTTTTTTTGGAATTTTCTATTACCTGTTGGGTAAGAACGGAACTGAAAGACAATTTTTATTTTTTCTCTTTCTCGGCCTTTTCCAACCTATTTTGTCTTGAAATGAAGCCATAACAGTATCTTTTAATTTATTGAATTTTTTTGCTATTCTTTTTGAATTTTCTCTTATGCGTCGGGTCGGAATGAAACGAAACGATAATTTTTATTTTCTCTCTCTGAGCCTTTTCCAACCTGTTTTGGTTTGAAATGATGCCATAATGGTATTTTTTAAATTTTTTGAATTTTTTGGCTATTTTTTTGGAATTTTCTGTTACGCATCGAGTTGGAACGGAACGAAACGATAATTTTTATTTTCTCTATTTGTCGACCTTTTCCACCCTATTTTGGGTTCAGAAGAAGTGATAATGGTATTTTTTAATTTCTTGAATTTTTTTGCAATTTTTTTTGAATTTTCTATTACGCTTTGGGTAGGAACGAAACGGAACGATAATTTTTATTTCCTCTCTTCGTTAGCCTTTTCCAACCTATTTTAGCTAGAAATGACGCCATAATGGATTTTTATCATTTTTTTCATTTTTTTCCTAATTTTTTTGGAATTTTCTATTACGCGTCGAGTGGGAACGAAACGGAACGGCGATTTTTATTTTCTCAATTCCTCGGCCTTTTCCAACCTATTTTGGCTTGGAATGAAGCCACCATGGTATTTTTTGATTTTTTTTCTCTTTTTTTGTAATTTTCTATTACATGTCGGGTAAGAACGGAACGGAAAGTCAATTTTCATTTTTTCTCTTTCTCGGCCTTTTCCAACCTATGTTGGCTTGAAATGAAGCCATAATGGTATCTTTTAATTTAATGAATTTTTTTCCTATTTTTTGGAATTTTCTATTACGCTTTGGGTAGGAACGAAACAGAACGATAATTTTTATTTCCTCTCTTCGTTAGCCTTTTCCAACCTATTTTGCCTTGAAATGACGCCATAATGGATTTTTATCATTTTTTTCATTTTTTTGCAAATTTTTTAAGAATTTTCTATTACGCGTCGAGTGGGAACGAAACGGAACTAAAATTTTTATTTCCTCCATTCCTCGGCCTTTTCCAACCTATTTTGGCTTGGAATGAAGCCACAATGGTATTTTTTGATTTTTTGATTCTTTTTTCTCTTTTTTTGGAATTTTCTATTACGCGTCGAGTTGGAACGGAACGGAGAGTCAATTTTTATTTTCTCTCTGTCTCGGCCTTTTCACACCTATTTTAGGTTGAAAAGAAGCCATAACAGGGTTTTTTAATTCTTTGAATTTTTTTGCTATTTTTTTGGAATTTTCTACTACGCTTTGGGTAGGAACGAAACGGAACGATAATTTTTATTTCCTCTCTTCGTTAGCCTTTTCCAACCTATTTTGCCTTGAAATGATGCCATAATGGATTTTTATCATTTTTTTTATTTTTTTGCTAATTTTTTCGGAATTTTCTATTACGCGTCGAGTGGGAACGAAACGGAACGGCGATTTTTATTTTCTCAATTCGCGGCCTTTTCCAACCTATTTTGGCTTGGAAAGAAGCCACAATGGTATTTTTTGATTTTTTGATTTTTTTTCTCTTGTTTTGGAATTTTCTATTACCCGTCGGGTAAGAACGGAATGGAAACACAATTTTTATTTTTTCTCATTCTCGGCCTTTTCCAACCTATTTTGGCTTGAAATGAAGCCATAACGGTATCTTTTAGTTTATTGAATTTTTTTGCTATTTTATTTTGAATTTTCTCTTACGCGTCGGGTCGGAACTGAACGAAACGATAATTTTTATTTTCTCTCTCTGAGCCTTTTCCAACCTGTTTTGGCTTGAAGTGATACCATAATGGTATTTTTTTAATTTTTTGAAATTTTTTGCTATTTTTTTGGAATTTTCTATTACGCATCGAGTTGGAACAGAACGGAACGATAATTTTTATTTTCTCTTTTCCTCGACCTTTTCCACCCTATTTTGGCTTCAAAAGATGCCATAATGGTATTTTTTAATTTCTTGAATTTTTTTGCTATTTTTTTGGAATTTTCTACTACGCTTTGGGTAGGAACGAAACGGAACGATAATTTTTATTTCCTCCCTTCGTTAGCCTTTTCCAACCTATTTTGCCTTGAAATGATGCCATAATGGATTTTTATCATTTTTTTCATTTTTTTGCTAATTTTTTCGGAATTTTCTATTACGCGTCGAGTGGGAACGAAACGGAACGGCGATTTTTATTTTCTCAATTCCTCGGCCTTTTCCAACCTATTTTGGCTTGGAAAGAAGCCACAATGGTATTTTTTGATTTTTTGATTTTTTTTTCTCTTTTTTTGGAATTTTCTATTACCCGTCGGGTAAGAGCGGAATGGAAAGACAATTTTTATTTTTTCTCATTCTCGGCCTTTTCCAACCTATTTTGGCTTGAAATGAAGCCATAACGGTATCTTTTAGTTTATTGAATTTTTTTGCTATTTTATTTTGAATTTTCTCTTACGCGTCGGGTCGGAACTGAACGAAACGAAACGATAATTTTTATTTTCTCTCTTTGAGCCTTTTCCAACCTATTTTAGCTAGAAATGACGCCATAATGGATTTTTATCATTTTTTTCATTTTTTTGCTAATTTTTTTTGAATTTTCTATTACGCGTCGAGTGGGAACGAAACGGAACGGCGATTTTTATTTTCTTAATTCCTCGGCCTTTTCCAACCTATTTTGGCTTGGAATTAAGCCACAATGGTATTTTTTGATTTTTTTTCTCTTTTTTGTAATTTTCTATTACATGTCGGGTAAGAACCGAACGGAAAGTCAATTTTTATTTTTTTCTTTCTCGGCCTTTTCCAACCTATTTTGGCTTGAAATGAAGCCATAATGGTATCTTTTAATTTAATGAATTTTTTTGCTATTTTATTTTGAATTTTCTCTTACGCGTCATGTCGGAACGGAACGAAACGAAACGATAATTTTTATTTTCTCTCTCTGAGCCTTTTCCAACCTGTTTTGGCTTGAAATGACGCCATAATGGTATTTTTTAATTTTTTTTAATTTTGTTGCTATTTTTTTGGAATTTTCTATTACGCATCGATTTGGAACGGAACGGAACGATAATTTTAATTTGCTCTCTTCCTCGACCTTTTCCACCCTATTTTGGCTTCAAAAGAAGCCATAATGGTATTTTTTAATTTCTTGAATTTTTTTGTTATTTTTTTGGAATTTTCTATTACGCTTTGGGTAGGAACGAAACGGAACGATAATTTTTATTTCCTCTCTTCGTTAGCCTTTTCCCACCTATTTTCGCTAGAAATGACGCCATAGTGGATTTTTATCATTGTTTTCATTTTTTTGCTAATTTTTTTGGGATTTTCTACTACACGTCGAGTGGGAACGAAACGGAACTGCAATTTTTATTTTGTCCGTTCCTCGGCCTTTTCCAACCTATTTTGGCTTGGAATTAAGCCACAATGGTATTTTTTGATTTTATGATTCATTTTTCTCTTTTTTTGGAATTTTCTATTACTCGTCGAGCTGGAACGGAACGGAGAGACAATTTTTATTTTCTCTCTTTCTCGGCCTTTTCAAACCTATTTTAGGTTGAAAAGAAGCCATAACAGGGTTTTTTAATTTTTTGAATTTTTTAGGAATTTTCTATTACGTATCGAGTTGGAACGGAACGACACGATAATTTTTATTTTCTCTCTTCCTTAACCTTTTCCACCCTATTTTGGCTTCAAAAGAAGCCATAATGGTATTTTTTAATTTCTTGAATTTTTTTGCTATTGTTTTGTAATTTTCTATTACGCTTTGGGTAGGAACGAAACGGAACGATTGTTTTTATTTCCTCTCTTCGTTAGCCTTTTCCAACCTATTTTGGCTTGAAATGATGCCGTAATGGATTTTTATCATTTTTTTCATTTTTTTGCTAATTTTTTTGGAATTTTCTATTACGCGTCGAGTGGGAACGAAACGGAACTGCAATTTTTATTTTTTCCATTTCTCGGCCTTCTCCAACCTATTTTGGCTTGGAATGAAGCCACAATGGTATTTTTTGATTTTTTGATTTTTTTTTTCTTTTTTTGGAATTTTCTATTATCTGTCGGGTAAGAACGGAACGGAAAGACAATTTTTATTTTTTCTCTTTCTCGGCCTTTTCCAACCTATTTTGGCTTGAAATGAAGCCATAACGCTATCTTTTAATTTATTGAATTTTTTTGCTACTTTATTTTGAATTTTCTCCTACGCGCGTCGGGTCGGAACGGAACGAAACGAAACGATAATTTTTATTTTCTCTCTCTGAGCCTTTTCCAACCAGTTTTGGCTTGGAATGCCGCCGAAATTGTATTTTTTTAATTTTTAGAAAAATTTTCCTATTTTTTTGGAATTTTCTATTACGCATCTGGTTGGAACGGAACAGAACGATAATTTCTATTTTCTCTATTTCTCGG
Organism: Quercus rubra; assembly: GCA_035136125.1. Taxonomy (NCBI): domain Eukaryota; kingdom Viridiplantae; phylum Streptophyta; class Magnoliopsida; order Fagales; family Fagaceae; genus Quercus; species Quercus rubra. The sequence goes on from JAXUIC010000020.1 coordinate 44,893, forward strand.
CCTTTTCCAACCTATTTTGGCTTGAAATGAAGCCACAATGGTATTGTTTGATATTTTCATTTTTTTGCTCCTTTTATGGAATTTTCTATTACGCGTCGGATTGGAACGAAACGGAACGATAATTTTTATTTTATCTCTTTCTCAGCCTTTTCCAACTGATTTTGGCTTGCAATGAAGTCACAATGGTATTTTTTGATTTTTTGATTATTTTTTCTCTTTTTTTGGAATTTTCTATTACTCGTCGAGTTGGAACGGAACGGAGAGACAATTTTTATTTTCTCTCTTTCTCGGCCTTTTCAAACCTATTTTAGGTTGAAAAGAAGCCATAACAGGGTTTTTTAATTTTTTGAATTTTTTTGCTATTTTTTTGGAATTTTCTATTACGCATCGAGTTGGTACGGAACGGTACGATAATTTTTATTTTCTCTCTTCCTCGACCTTTTCCACCCTATTTTGGCTTCAAAAGAAGCCATAATGGCATTTTTTAATTTCTTTAATTTTTTTGCTATTTTCTATTACGCTTTGGGTAGGAACGAAACGGAACGATAATTTTTGTTTCCACTCTTCGTTAGCCTTTTCCAACCTATTTTGGCTGGAAATGACGCCATAATGGATTTTTATCATTTTTTTCATTTTTTTGCTAATTTTTTTGGAATTTTCTATTACGCGTCGAGTGGGAACGAAACGGAACAGCAATTTTTATTTCCTCCTTTCCTCGGCCTTTTCCAACCTATATTGGCTTGGAATTATGCCACAATGGTATTTTTTGATTTTTTAATTTTTTTTTTCTTTTTTTGGAATTTTCTATTACCTGTTGGGTAAGAACGGAACTGAAAGACAATTTTTATTTTTTCTCTTTCTCGGCCTTTTCCAACCTATTTTGTCTTGAAATGAAGCCATAACAGTATCTTTTAATTTATTGAATTTTTTTGCTATTCTTTTTGAATTTTCTCTTATGCGTCGGGTCGGAATGAAACGAAACGATAATTTTTATTTTCTCTCTCTGAGCCTTTTCCAACCTGTTTTGGTTTGAAATGATGCCATAATGGTATTTTTTAAATTTTTTGAATTTTTTGGCTATTTTTTTGGAATTTTCTGTTACGCATCGAGTTGGAACGGAACGAAACGATAATTTTTATTTTCTCTATTTGTCGACCTTTTCCACCCTATTTTGGGTTCAGAAGAAGTGATAATGGTATTTTTTAATTTCTTGAATTTTTTTGCAATTTTTTTTGAATTTTCTATTACGCTTTGGGTAGGAACGAAACGGAACGATAATTTTTATTTCCTCTCTTCGTTAGCCTTTTCCAACCTATTTTAGCTAGAAATGACGCCATAATGGATTTTTATCATTTTTTTCATTTTTTTCCTAATTTTTTTGGAATTTTCTATTACGCGTCGAGTGGGAACGAAACGGAACGGCGATTTTTATTTTCTCAATTCCTCGGCCTTTTCCAACCTATTTTGGCTTGGAATGAAGCCACCATGGTATTTTTTGATTTTTTTTCTCTTTTTTTGTAATTTTCTATTACATGTCGGGTAAGAACGGAACGGAAAGTCAATTTTCATTTTTTCTCTTTCTCGGCCTTTTCCGACCTATGTTGGCTTGAAATGAAGCCATAATGGTATCTTTTAATTTAATGAATTTTTTTCCTATTTTTTTGGAATTTTCTATTACGCTTTGGGTAGGAACGAAACAGAACGATAATTTTTATTTCCTCTCTTCGTTAGCCTTTTCCAACCTATTTTGCCTTGAAATGACGCCATAATGGATTTTTATCATTTTTTTCATTTTTTTGCAAATTTTTTAAGAATTTTCTATTACGCGTCGAGTGGGAACGAAACGGAACTAAAATTTTTATTTCCTCCATTCCTCGGCCTTTTCCAACCTATTTTGGCTTGGAATGAAGCCACAATGGTATTTTTCGATTTTTTGATTCTTTTTTCTCTTTTTTTGGAATTTTCTATTACGCGTCGAGTTGGAACGGAACGGAGAGTCAATTTTTATTTTCTCTCTGTCTCGGCCTTTTCACACCTATTTTAGGTTGAAAAGAAGCCATAACAGGGTTTTTTAATTCTTTGAATTTTTTTGCTATTTTTTTGGAATTTTCTACTACGCTTTGGGTAGGAACGAAATGGAACGATAATTTTTATTTCCTCTCTTCGTTAGCCTTTTCCAACCTATTTTGCCTTGAAATGATGCCATAATGGATTTTTATCATTTTTTTTATTTTTTTGCTAATTTTTTCGGAATTTTCTATTACGCGTCGAGTGGGAACGAAACGGAACGGCGATTTTTATTTTCTCAATTCCTCGGCCTTTTCCAACCTATTTTGGCTTGGAAAGAAGCCACAATGGTATTTTTTGATTTTTTGATTTTTTTTCTCTTGTTTTGGAATTTTCTATTACCCGTCGGGTAAGAACGGAATGGAAAGACAATTTTTATTTTTTCTCATTCTCGGCCTTTTCCAACCTATTTTGGCTTGAAATGAAGCCATAACGGTATCTTTTAGTTTATTGAATTTTTTTGCTATTTTATTTTGAATTTTCTCTTACGCGTCGGGTTGGAACTGAACGAAACGATAATTTTTATTTTCTCTCTCTGAGCCTTTTCCAACCTGTTTTGGCTTGAAGTGATACCATAATGGTATTTTTTTAATTTTTTGAAATTTTTTGCTATTTTTTTGGAATTTTCTATTACGCATCGAGTTGGAACAGAACGGAACGATAATTTTTATTTTCTCTTTTCCTCGACCTTTTCCACCCTATTTTGGCTTCAAAAGATGCCATAATGGTATTTTTTAATTTCTTGAATTTTTTTGCTATTTTTTTGGAATTTTCTACTACGCTTTGGGTAGGAACGAAACGGAACGATAATTTTTATTTCCTCTCTTCGTTAGCCTTTTCCAACCTATTTTGCCTTGAAATGATGCCATAATGGATTTCTATCATTTTTTTTCATTTTTTTGCTAATTTTTTCGGAATTTTCTATTACGCGTCGAGTGGGAACGAAACGGAACGGCGATTTTTATTTTCTCAATTCCTCGGCCTTTTCCAACCTATTTTGGCTTGGAAAGAAGCCACAATGGTATTTTTTGATTTTTTAATTTTTTTTCTCTTTTTTTGGAATTTTCTATTACCCGTCGGGTAAGAACGGAATGGAAAGACAATTTTTATTTTTTCTCATTCTCGGCCTTTTCCAACCTATTTTGGCTTGAAATGAAGCCATAACGGTATCTTTTAGTTTATTGAATTTTTTTGCTATTTTATTTTGAATTTTCTCTTACGCGTCGGGTCGGAACTGAACGAAACGAAACGATAATTTTTATTTTCTCTCTTTGAGCCTTTTCCAACCTATTTTAGCTAGAAATGACGCCATAATGGATTTTTATCATTTTTTTCATTTTTTTGCTAATTTTTTTGGAATTTTCTATTACGCGTCGAGTGGGAACGAAACGGAACGGCGATTTTTATTTTCTTAATTCCTCGGCCTTTTCCAACCTATTTTGGCTTGGAATTAAGCCACAATAGTATTTTTTGATTTTTTTTCTCTTTTTTGTAATTTTCTATTACATGTCGAGTAAGAACGGAACGGAAAGTCAATTTTTATTTTTTCTCTTTCTCGGCCTTTTCCAACCTATTTTGGCTTGAAATGAAGCCATAATGGTATCTTTTAATTTAATGAATTTTTTTGCTATTTTATTTTGAATTTTCTCTTACGCGTCATGTCGGAACGGAACGAAACGAAACGATAATTTTTATTTTCTCTCTCTGAGCCTTTTCCAACCTGTTTTGGCTTGAAATGACGCCATAATGGTATTTTTTAATTTTTTTAATTTTGTTGCTATTTTTTTGGAATTTTCTATTACGCATCGATTTGGAACGGAACGGAACGATAATTTTAATTTTCTCTCTTCCTCGACCTTTTCCACCCTATTTTGGCTTCAAAAGAAGCCATAATGGTATTTTTTAATTTCTTGAATTTTTTTGTTATTTTTTTGGAATTTTCTATTACGCTTTGGGTAGGAACGAAACGGAACGATAATTTTTATTTCCTCTCTTCGTTAGCCTTTTCCCACCTATTTTCGCTAGAAATGACGCCATAGTGGATTTTTATCATTGTTTTCATTTTTTTGCTAATTTTTTTGGGATTTTCTACTACGCGTCGAGTGGGAACGAAACGGAACTGTAATTTTTATTTTGTCCGTTCCTCGGCCTTTTCCAACCTATTTTGGCTTGGAATTAAGCCACAATGGTATTTTTTGATTTTATGATTCTTTTTTCTCTTTTTTTGGAATTTTCTATTACTCGTCGAGCTGGAACGGAACGGAGAGACAATTTTTATTTTCTCTCTTTCTCGGCCTTTTCAAACCTATTTTAGGTTGAAAAGAAGCCATAACAGGGTTTTTTAATTTTTTGAATTTTTTAGGAATTTTCTATTACGTATCGAGTTGGAACGGAACGACACGATAATTTTTATTTTCTCTCTTCCTTAACCTTTTCCACCCTATTTTGGCTTCAAAAGAAGCCATAATGGTATTTTTTAATTTCTTGAATTTTTTTGCTATTGTTTTGTAATTTTCTATTACGCTTTGGGTAGGAACGAAACGGAACGATAGTTTTTATTTCCTCTCTTCGTTAGCCTTTTCCAACCTATTTTGGTTTGAAATGATGCCGTAATGGATTTTTATCATTTTTTTCATTTTTTTGCTAATTTTTTTGGAATTTTCTATTACGCGTCGAGTGGGAACGAAACGGAACTGCAATTTTTATTTTTTCCATTTCTCGGCCTTCTCCAACCTATTTTGGCTTGGAATGAAGCCACAATGGTATTTTTTGATTTTTTGATTTTTTTTTTCTTTTTTTGGAATTTTCTATTATCTGTCGGGTAAGAACGGAACGGAAAGACAATTTTTATTTTTTCTCTTTCTCGGCCTTTTCCAACCTATTTTGGCTTGAAATGAAGCCATAACGCTATCTTTTAATTTATTGAATTTTTTTGCTACTTTATTTTGAATTTTCTCCTACGCGCGTCGGGTCGGAACGGAACGAAACGAAACGATAATTTTTATTTTCTCTCTCTGAGCCTTTTCCAACCAGTTTTGGCTTGGAATGCCGCCGAAATTGTATTTTTTTAATTTTTAGAAAAATTTTGCTATTTTTTTGGAATTTTCTATTACGCATCTGGTTGGAACGGAACACAACGATAATTTCTATTTTCTCTATTTCTCGGCCTTTTCCAACCTATTTTGGCTTGAAATGAAGCCACAATGGTATTGTTTGATATTTTCATTTTTTTGCTCCTTTTATGGAATTTTCTATTACGCGTCGGATTGGAACGAAACGGAACGATAATTTTTATTTTATCTCTTTCTCAGCCTTTTCCAACTTATTTTGGCTTGCAATGAAGTCACAATGGTATTTTTTGATTTTTTGATTATTTTTTCTCTTTTTTTGGAATTTTCTATTACTCGTCGAGTTGGAACGGAACGGAGAGACAATTTTTATTTTCTCTCTTTCTCGGCCTTTTCAAACCTATTTTAGGTTGAAAAGAAGCCATAACAGGGTTTTTTAATTTTTTGAATTTTTTTGCTATTTTTTTGGAATTTTCTATTACGCATCGAGTTGGTACGGAACGGTACGATAATTTTTATTTTCTCTCTTCCTCGACCTTTTCCACCCTATTTTGGCTTCAAAAGAAGCCATAATGGCATTTTTTAATTTCTTTAATTTTTTTGCTATTTTCTATTACGCTTTGGGTAGGAACGAAACGGAACGATAATTTTTGTTTCCACTCTTCGTTAGCCTTTTCCAACCTATTTTGGCTGGAAATGACGCCATAATGGATTTTTATCATTTTTTTCATTTTTTTGCTAATTTTTTTGGAATTTTCTATTACGCGTCGAGTGGGAACGAAACGGAACAGCAATTTTTATTTCCTCCATTCCTCGGCCTTTTCCAACCTATATTGGCTTGGAATTATGCCACAATGGTATTTTTTGATTTTTTAATTTTTTTTTTCTTTTTTTGGAATTTTCTATTACCTGTTGGGTAAGAACGGAACTGAAAGACAATTTTTATTTTTTCTCTTTCTCGGCCTTTTCCAACCTATTTTGTCTTGAAATGAAGCCATAACAGTATCTTTTAATTTATTGAATTTTTGTGCTATTCTTTTTGAATTTCCTCTTATGCGTCGGGTCGGAATGAAACGAAACGATAATTTTTATTTTCTCTCTCTGAGCCTTTTCCAACCTGTTTTGGTTAGAAATGATGCCATAATGGTATTTTTTAAATTTTTTGAATTTTTTTGCTATTTTTTTGGAATTTTCTGTTACGCATCGAGTTGGAACGGAACGAAACGATAATTTTTATTTTCTCTCTTTGTCGACCTTTTCCACCCTATTTTGGGTTCAGAAGAAGTGATAATGGTATTTTTTAATTTCTTGAATTTTTTTGCAATTTTTTTTGAATTTTCTATTACGCTTTGGGTAGGAACGAAACGGAACGATAATTTTTATTTCCTCTCTTCGTTAGCCTTTTCCAACCTATTTTAGCTAGAAATGACGCCATAATGGATTTTTATCATTTTTTTCATTTTTTTACTATTTTTTTTGGAATTTTCTATTACGCGTCGAGTGGGAACGAAACGGAACGGCGATTTTTATTTTCTCAATTCCTCGGCCTTTTCCAACCTATTTTGGCTTGGAATGAAGCCACCATGGTATTTTTTGATTTTTTTTCTCTTTTTTTGTAATTTTCTATTACATGTCGGGTAAGAACGGAACGGAAAGTCAATTTTCATTTTTTCTCTTTCTCGGCCTTTTCCAACCTATGTTGGCTTGAAATGAAGCCATAATGGTATCTTTTAATTTAATGAATTTTTTTCCTATTTTTTTGGAATTTTCTATTACGCTTTGGGTAGGAACGAAACAGAACGATAATTTTTATTTCCTCTCTTCGTTAGCCTTTTCCAACCTATTTTGCCTTGAAATGACGCCATAATGGATTTTTATCATTTTTTTCATTTTTTTGCAAATTTTTTAAGAATTTTCTATTACGCGTCGATTGGGAACGAAACGGAACTAAAATTTTTATTTCCTCCATTCCTCGGCCTTTTCCAACCTATTTTGGCTTGGAATGAAGCCACAATGGTATTTTTTGATTTTTTGTTTCTTTTTTCTCTTTTTTTGGAATTTTCTATTACGCGTCGAGTTGGAACGGAACGGAGAGTCAATTTTTATTTTCTCTCTGTCTCGACCTTTTCACACCTATTTTAGGTTGAAAAGAAGCCATAACAGGGTTTTTTAATTCTTTGAATTTTTTTGCTATTTTTTTGGAATTTTCTATTACGCATCGAGTTGGTACGGAACGGTACGATAATTTTTATTTTCTCTCTTCCTCGACCTTTTCCACCCTATTTTGGCTTCAAAATATGCCATAATGGCATTTTTTAATTTCTTTAATTTTTTTGCTATTTTTTTGGAATTTTCTGTTACGCTTTGGGTAGGAACGAAACGGAACGATAATTTTTATTTACTTTCTTTGTTAGCCTTTTCCAACCTATTTTGGCTGGAAATGACGCCATAATGGATTTTTATCATTTTTTTTTTCATTTTTTTGCTAATTTTTTTGGAATTTTCTATTACGCGTCGAGTGGGAACGAAACGGAACTGCAATTTTTATTTTTTCCATTCCTCGGCCTTTTCCAACCTATTTTGGCTTGGAATGAAGCCACAACGGTATGTTTTGATTTTTTGATTTTTTTTCTCTTTTTTTGGAATTTTCTATTATCTGTCGGGTAAGAACGGAACGGAAAGACAATTTTTATTTTTTCTCTTTCTCGGCCTTTTCCAACCTATTTTGGCTTGAAATGAAGCCATAACGCTATCTTTTAATTTATTGAATTTTTTTCCTATTTTATTTTGAATTTTCTCTTACGCGTCGGGTCGGAACGGAACGAAACGAAACGATAATTTTTATTTTCTCTCTCTGAGCCTTTTCCAACCAGTTTTGGCTTGGAATGCCGCCGAAATTGTATTTTTTTAATTTTTTAAAAAAATTTTGCTATTTTTTTGGAATTTTCTATTACGCATCTGGTTGCAACGGAACAGAACGATAATTTCTATTTTCTCTATTTCTCGGCCTTTTCCAACCTATTTTGGCTTGAAATGAAGCCACAATGGTATTGTTTGATATTTTCATTTTTTGCTCATTTTATGAAATTTTCTATTACGCGTCGGATAGGAACGAAACGGAACGATAATTTTTATTTTATCTCTTTCTCAGCCTTTTCCAACTTATTTTGGCTTGAAATGAAGTCACAATGGTATTTTTTGATTTTTTGATTCTTTTTTCTCTTTTTTTGGAATTTTCTATTACTCGTCGAGTTGGAACGGAACGGAGAGACAATTTTTATTTTCTCTCTTTCTCGGCCTTTTCAAACTTATTTTAGGTTGAAAAGAAGCCATAACAGGGTTTTTTAATTTTTTGAATTTTTTTGGAATTTTCTATTACGTATCGAGTTGGAACGGAACGGAACGATAATTTTTATTTTCTCTCTTCCTTAACCTTTTCCACCCTATTTTGGCTTCAAAAGAATCCATAATGGTATTTTTTAATTTCTTGAATTTTTTTGCTATTTTTTTGGAATTTTCTATTACGCTTTGGGTAGGAACGAAACGGAACGATAATTTTTATTTCCTCTCTTCGTTAGCCTTTTCCAACTTATTTTGGCTGGAAATGACGCCATAATGGATTTTTATCATTTTTTTCATTTTTTTGCTAATTTTTTTGAAATTTTCTACTACGCGTTGTGTGGGAACGAAACGGAACTGCAATTTTTATTTTCTCCATTCCTCGGCCTTTTCCAACCTATTTTGGCTTGGAATTAAGCCGCAATGGTATTTTTTGATTTTTTGATTTTTTTTCTCCTTTTTTGGAATTTTCAATTACCTGTCGGGTAAGAACAGAATAGAAAGACAATTTTTATTTTTTCTCTTTCTCGGCCTGTTCCAATCTATTTTGGCTTGAAATGAAGCCATAACGGTATCTTTTAATTTATTGAATTTTTTTACTATTTTTTTTGAATTTTCTCTTACGCGTCGGGTCGGAACGAAACGAAACGATAATTTTTATTTTCTCTCTCTGAGCCTTTTCCAACCTGTTTTGGCTTGAAGTGATGCCATAATGGTATTTTTTTAATTTTTGAAATTTTTTGCTATTTTTTTGGAATTTTCTATTACGCATCGAGGTGGAACAGAACGGAACGATAATTTTTATTTTCTCTCTTCCTCGACCTTTTCCACCCTATTTTGGCTTCAAAAGAAGCCATAATGGTATTTTTTAATTTCTTGAATTTTTTTGCTATTTTTTTGGAATTTTCTATTACGCTTTGGGTAGGAACGAAACGGAACGATAATTTTTATTTCCTGTCTTCGTTAGCCTTTTCCAACCTATTTTGCCTTGAAATGATGCCATAATGGATTTTTATCATTTTTTTCATTTTTTTGCTAATTTTTTCGGAATTTTCTGTTACGCGTCGAGTGGGAACGAAACGGAACGGCGATTTTTATTTTCTCAATTCCTCTGCCTTTTCCAACCTATTTTGGCTTGGAATGAAGCCACAATGGTATTTTTTAATTTTTTGATTTTTTTTCTCTTTTTTTGGAATTTTCTATTACCCGTCGGGTAAGAACGGAATGGAAAGACAATTTTTGTTTTTTCTCTTTCTCGGCCTTTTCCAACCTATTTTGGCTAGAAATGAAGCCATAACGGTATCTTTTAATTTATTGAATTTTTTTGCTATTTTATTTTGAATTTTCTATTACGCGTCGGGTCGGAACGTAACGAAACGAAACTATAATTTTTATTTTCTCTCTTTGAGCCTTTTCCAACCTATTTTAGCTAGAAATGACGCCATAATGGATTTTTATCATTTTTTTCATTTTTTGGCTAATTTTTTTGGAATATTCTATTACGCGTCGAGTGGGAACGAAACGGAACGGCAATTTTTATTTTCTCAATTCTCGGCCTTTTCCAACCTATTTTGGCTTGGAATGAAGCCACAATGGTATTTTTTGATTTTTTTTTCTCTTTTTTTGTAATTTTCTATTACATGTCGGGTAAGAACGGAACGGAAAGTCAGTTTTTATTTTTCTCTTTCTCGGCCTTTTCCAACCTATTTTGGCTTGAAATGAAGCCATAATGGTATCTTTTAATTTAATGAATTTTTTTCTATTTTATTTTGAATTTTCTCTTACGCGTCAGGTCGGAACGGAACGAAACGGAACGATAATTTTTATTTACTTTCTTTGTTAGCCTTTTCCAACCTATTTTGGCTGGAAATGACGCCATAATGGATTTTTATCATTTTTTTTCATTTTTTTGCTATTTTTTTGGAATTTTCTATTACGCGTCGAGTGGGAACGAAACGGAACTGCAATTTTTATTTTTTCCGTTCCTCGGCCTTTTCCAACCTATTTTGTCTTGGAAAGAAGCCACAACGGTATTTTTTGATTTTTTGATTTTTTTTCTCTTTTTTTGGAATTTTCTATTATCTGTCGGGTAAGAACGGAACGGAAAGACAATTTTTATTTTTTCTCTTTCTCGGCCTTTTCCAACCTATTTTGGCTTGAAATGAAGCCATAACGCTATCTTTTAATTTATTGAATTTTTTTCCTATTTTATTTTGAATTTTCTCTTACGCGTCGGGTCGGAACGAAACGAAACGAAACTATAATTTTTATTTTCTCTCTTTGAGCCTTTTCCAACCTATTTTAGCTAGAAATGACGCCACAATGGATTTTTATCATTTTTTTCATTTTTTTGCCAATTTTTTTGGAATATTCTATTACACGTCGAGTGGGAACGAAACGGAACGGCAATTTTTATTTTCTCAATTCCTCGGCCTTTTCCAACCTATTTTGGCTTGGAATGAAGCCACAATGGTATTTTTTGATTTTTTTTCGCTTTTTTTGTAATTTTCTATTACATGTCGGGTAAGAACGGAACGGAAAGTCAATTTTTATTTTTTTCCTTTCTCGGCCTTTTCCAACCTATTTTGGCTTGAAAAAAAGCCATGATGGTATCTTTTAATTTAATGAATTTTTCTGCTATTTTAGTTTGAATTTTCTCTTACGCGTCAGGTCGGAACGGAACGAAACGAAACGATAATTTTTGTTTTCTCTCTCTGAGCCTTTTCCAACCTGTTTTGGCTTGAAATGACGCCATAATGGTATTTTTTAATTTTTTTTAATTTTGTAGCTATTTTTTTGGAATTTTCTATTACGCATCGATTTGGAACGGAACGGAACGATAATTTTAATTTTCTCTCTTCCTCGACCTTTTCCACCCTATTTTGGCTTCAAAAGAAGCCATAATGGTATTTTCTAATTTCTTGAATTTTTTTGTTATTTTTTTGGAATTTTCTATTACGCTTTGGGTAGGAACGAAACGGAACGATAATTTTTATTTCCTCTCTTCGTTAGCCTTTTCCCCCCTATTTTGGCTAGAAATGACGCCATAGTGGATTTTTATCATTGTTTTCATTTTTTTGCTAATTTTTTTGGAATTTTCTACTACGCGTCGAGTGGGAACGAAACGGAACTGTAATTTTTATTTTCTCCATTCCTCGGCCTTTTCCTACCTATTTTGGCTTGGAATTAAGCCACAATGGTATTTTTTGATTTTTTGATTCTCTTTTCTTTTTTTTTGGAATTTTCTATTACTCGTCGAGTTGGAACGGAACGGAGAGACAATTTTTATTTTCTCTCTTTCTCGGCCTTTTCAAACCTATTTTAGGTTGAAAAGAAGCCATAACAGGGTTTTTTAATTTTTTGAATTTTTTTGGAATTTTCTATTACGTATCGAGTTGGAACTGAACGGAACGATAATTTTTATTTTCTCTCTTCCTTAACCTTTTCCACCCTATTTTGGCTTCAAAAGAAGCCATAATGGTATTTTTTAATTTCTTGAATTTTTTTGCTATTTTTTTGGAATTTTCTATTACGCTTTGGGTAGGAACGAAACGGAACGATAATTTTTATTTCCTCTCTTCGTTAGCCTTTTCCAACCTATTTTGGCTGGAAATGACGCCATAATGGATTTTTATCATTTTTTTCATTTTTTTGCTAATTTTTTTGAAATTTTCTACTACGCGTTGAGTGGGAACGAAACGGAACTGCAATTTTTATTTTCTCCAGTCCTCGGCCTTTTCCAACCTATTTTGGCTTGGAATTAAGCCGCAATGGTATTTTTTGATTTTTTGATTTTTTGTCTCTTTTTTTGGAATTTTCTATTACCTGTCGGGTAAGAACAGAACAGAAAGACAATTTTCATTATTTCTCTTTCTCGGCCTGTTCCAATCTATTTTGGCTTGAAATGAAGCCATAACGGTATCTTTTAATTTATTGAATTTTTTTACTATTTTTTTTGAATTTTCTCTTACGCGTCGGGTCGGAACGAAACGAAACGATAATTTTTATTTTCTCTCTCTGAGCCTTTTCCAACCTGTTTTGGCTTGAAGTGATGCCATAATGGTATTTTTTTAATTTTTTGAAATTTTTTGCTATTTTTTTGGAATTTTCTATTACGCATCGAGTTGGAACAGAACGGAACGATAATTTTTATTTTCTCTCTTCCTCGACCTTTTCCACCCTATTTTGGCTTCAAAAGAAGCCACAATGGTATTTTTTAATTTCTTGAATTTTTTTGCTATTTTTTTGGAATTTTCTATTACGCTTTGGGTAGGAACGAAACGGAACGATAATTTTTATTTCCTCTCTTCGTTAGCCTTTTCCAACCTATTTTGCCTTGAAATGATGCCATAATGGATTTTTATCATTTTTTTCATTTTTTTGCTAATTTTTTCGGAATTTTCTGTTACGCATCGAGTGGGAATGAAACGGAACGGCGATTTTTATTTTCTCAATTCCTCGGCCTTTTACAACCTATTTTGGCTTGGAATGAAGCCACAATGGTATTTTTAAATTTTTTGATTTTTTTTCTCTTTTTTTGGAATTTTCTATTACCCGTCGGGTAAGAACGGAATGGAAAGACAATTTTTATTTTTTCTCTTTATCGGCCTTTTCCAACATATTTTGGCTGGAAATGAAGCCATAATGGTATCTTTTAATTTAATGAATTTTTTTCTATTTTATTTTGAATTTTCTCTTACGCGTCAGGTCGGAACGGAACGATAATTTTTATTTACTTTCTTTGTTAGCCTTTTCCAACCTATTTTTGCTGGAAATGATGCCATAATGGATTTTTATCATTTTTTTTCATTTTTTTGCTATTTTTTTGGAATTTTCTATTACACGTCGAGTGGGAACGAAACGTAACTGCAATTTTTATTTTTTCCGTTCCTCGGCCTTTTCCAACCTATTTTGTCTTGGAATGAAGCCACAACGGTATTTTTTGATTTTTTTTCTCTTTTTTTGGAATTTTCTATTATCTGTCGGGTAAGAACGGAACGGAAAGACAATTTTTATTTTTTCTCTTTCTCGGCCTTTTCCAACCTATTTTGGCTTGAAATGAAGCCATAACGCTATCTTTTAATTTATTGAATTTTTTTCCTATTTTATTTTGAATTTTCTCTTACGCGTCGGGTCGGAACGGAACGAAACGAAACGATAATTTTTATTTTCTCTCTCTGAGCCTTTTCCAACCAGTTTTGGCTTGGAATGCCGCCGAAATTGTATTTTTTTAATTTTTTAAAAAAATTTTGCTATTTTTTTGGAATTTTCTATTACGCATCTGGTTGGAACGGAACAGAACGATAATTTCTATTTTCTCTATTTCTCGGCCTTTTCCAACCTATTTTGGCTTGAAATGAAGCCACAATGGTATTGTTTGATATTTTCATTTTTTTGCTCCTTTTAAGAAATTTTCTATTACGCGTCGGATAGGAACGAAACGGAACGATAATTTTTATTTTATCTCTTTCTCAGCCTTTTCCAACTTATTTTGGCTTGAAATGAAGTCACAATGGTATTTCTTGATTTTTTGATTCTTTTTTCTCTTTTTTTGGAATTTTCTATTACTCGTCGAGTTGGAACGGAACGGAGAGACTATTTTTATTTTCTCTCTTTCTCGGCCTTTTCGAACTTATTTTAGGTTGAAAAGAAGCCATAACAGGTTTTTTTAATTTTTTGAATTTTTTTGCTATTTTTTTTGAATTATCTCTTCTGCGTCGGATAGAAACGAAACGAAACGAAACGATAATTTTTATTTTCTCTCTTTTTCAGCGTTTTCCAATCCGTTTTGGCTTGAAATGCGGCCATAATGGTATTTTACAATTTTTTGAATTTTTTTGCTATTTTTTTGGAATTTTCTATTACGCTTTGGGTAGGAACGAAACGGAATGATAATTTTTATTTCCTCTCTTCGTTAGCCTTTTCCAACCTATTTTGGCTGGAAATGACGCCATAATGGATTTTTATCATTTTTTTGCTAATTTTTTTGGAATTTTCTACTACGCGTTGAGTGGGAACGAAACGGAACTGCAATTTTTATTTTCTCCATTCCTCGGCCTTTTCCAACCTATTTTGGCTTGGAATTAAGCCGCAATGGTATTTTTTGATTTTTTGATTTTTTTTCTCATTTTTTGGAATTTTCTATTACCTGTCGGGTAAGAACGGAACAGAAATACAATTTTTATTTTTTCTCTTTCTCGGCCTATTCCAATCTATTTTGGCTTGAAATGAAGCCATAATGGTATCTTTTAATTTATTGAATTTTTTTACTATTTTTTTTGAATTTTCTCTTACGCGTCGGGTCGGAACGAAACGAAACGATAATTTTTATTTTCTCTCTCTGAGCCTTTTCCAACCTGTTTTGGCTTGAAGTGATGCCATAATGGTATTTTTTTAATTTTTTGAAATTTTTTGCTATTTTTTTGGAATTTTCTATTACGCATCTGGTTGGAACGGAACAGAACGATAATTTCTATTTTCTCTATTTCTCGGCCTTTTCCAACCTATTTTGGCTTGAAATGAAGCCACAATGGTATTGTTTGATATTTTCATTTTTTTGCTCCTTTTATGAAATTTTCTATTACGCGTCGGATAGGAACGAAACGGAACGATAATTTTTATTTTATCTCTTTCTCAGCCTTTTCCAACTTATTTTGGCTTTAAATGAAGTCACAATGGTATTTTTTTATTTTTTGATTCTTTTTTCTCTTTTTTTGGAATTTTCTATTACTCGTCGAGTTGGAACGGAACGGAGAGACAATTTTTATTTTCTCTCTTTCTCGGCCTTTTCAAACTTATTTTAGGTTGAAAAGAAGCCATAACAGGGTTTTTTAATTTTTTGAATTTTTTTGGAATTTTCTATTACGTATCGAGTTGGAACGGAACGGAACGATAATTTTTATTTTCTCTCTTCCTTAACCTTTTCCACCCTATTTTGGCTTCAAAAGAATCCATAATGGTATTTTTTAATTTCTTGAATTTTTTTGCTATTTTTTTGGAATTTTCTATTACGCTTTGGGTAGGAACGAAACGGAACGATAATTTTTATTTCCTCTCTTCGTTAGCCTTTTCCAACCTATTTTGGCTGGAAATGACGCCATAATGGATTTTTATCATTTTTTTCATTTTTTTGCTAATTTTTTTGAAATTTTCTACTACGCGTTGAGTGGGAACGAAACGGAACTGCAATTTTCATTTTCTCCATTCCTCGGCCTTTTCCAACCTATTTTGGCTTGGAATTAAGCCGCAATGGTATTTTTTGATTTTTTGATTTTTTTTTCTCTTTTTTTGGAATTTTCTAATACCTGTCGGGTAAGAACAGAACAGAAAGACAATTTTTATTTTTTCTCTTTCTCCGCCTGTTCCAATCTATTTTGGCATGAAATGAAGCCATAACGGTATCTTTTAATTTATTGAATTTTTTTACTATTTTTTTTGAATTTTCTCTTACGCTTCGGGTCGGAACGAAACGAAACGATAATTTTTATTTTCTCTCTCTGAGCCTTTTCCAACCTGTTTTGGCTTGAAGTGATGCCATAATGGTATTTTTTTAGTTTTTTGAAATTTTTTGCTATTTTTTTGGAATTTTCTATTACGCATCGAGTTGGAACAGAACGGAACGATAATTTTTATTTTCTCTCTTCCTCGACCTTTTCCACCCTATTTTGGCTTCAAAAGAAGCCATAATGGTATTTTTTAATTTCTTGGATTTTTTTTCTATTTTTTTGGAATTTTCTATTACGCTTTGGGTAGGAACGAAACGGAACGATAATTTTTATTTCCTCTCTTCGTTAGCCTTTTCCAACGTATTTTGCCTTGAAATGATGCCATTATGGATTTTTATCATTTTTTTCATTTTTTTGCTAATTTTTTCGGAATTTTCTGTTACGCGTCGAGTGGGAACGAAACGGAACGGCGATTTTTATTTTCTCAATTCCTCGGCCTTTTCCAACCTATTTTGGCTTGGAATGAAGCCACAATGGTATTTTTTAATTTTTTTGATTTTTTTTCTCTTTTTTTGGAATTTTCTATTACCCGTCGGGTAAGAACGGAATGGAAAGACAATTTTTATTTTTTCTATTTCTCGGCCTTTTCCAACCTATTTTGGCTTGAAATGAAGCCATAACGGTATCTTTTAATTTGTTGAATTTTTTTGCTATTTTATTTTGAATTTTCTCTTACGCGTCGGGTCGGAACGGAACGAAACGAAACTATAATTTTTATTTTCTCTCTTTGAGCCTTTTCCAACCTATTTTAGCCAGAAATGACGCCATAATGGATTTTTATCATTTTTTTCATTTTTTTACTAATTTTTTTGGAATATTCTATTACGCGTCGAGTGGGAACGAAACGGAACGGCAATTTTTATTTTCTCAATTCCTCGGCCTTTTCCAACCTATTTTGGCTTGGAATGAAGCCACAATGGTATTTTTTGATTTTTTTTCTCTTTTTTTGTAATTTTCTATTACATGTCGGGTAAGAACGGAACGGAAAGTCAATTTTTATTTTTTCTCTTTCTCGGCCTTTTCCAACCTATTTTGGCTTGAAATGAACCCATAATGGTATCTTTTAATTTAATGAATTTTTTTCTATTTTATTTTGAATTTTCTCTTACGCGTCAGGTCGGAACGGAACGAAACGATAATTTTTATTTTCTCTCTCTGAGCCTTTTCCAACCTGTTTTGGCTTGAAGTGATGCCATAATGGTATTTTTTTAATTTTTTGAAATTTTTTGCTATTTTTTTGGAATTTTCTATTACGCATCGAGTTAGAACAGAACGGAACGATAATTTTTATTTTCTCTCTTCCTCGACCTTTTCCACCCTATTTTGGCTTCAAAAGAAGCCATAATGGTATTTTTTAATTTCTTGAATTTTTTTGCCATTTTTTTGGAATTTTCTATTACGCTTTGGGTAGGAACGAAACGGAACGATAATTTTTATTTCCTCTCTTCGTTAGACTTTTCCAACCTATTTTGGCTGGAAATGACGCCATAATGGATTTTTATCATTTTTTTTCATTTTTTTGCTAATTTTTTTGAAATTTTCTACTACGCGTTGAGTGGGAACGAAACGGAACTGCAATTTTTATTTTCTCCATTCCTCGGCCTTTTCCAACCTATTTTGGCTTGGAATTAAGCCGCAATGGTATTTTTTGATTTTTTGATTTTTTTTCTCTTTTTTTGGAATTTTCTATTACCTGTCGGGTAAGAACTGAACAGAAAGACAATTTTTATTTTTTCTCTTTCTCGGTCTGTTCCAATCTAGTTTGGCTTGAAATGAAGCCATAACGGTATCTTTTAATTTATTGAATTTTTTTACTATTTTTTTTGAATTTTCTCTTACGCGTCGGGTCGGAAAGAAACGAAACGATAATTTTTATTTTCTCTCTCTGAGCCTTTTCCAACCTGTTTTGGCTTGAAGTGATGCCATAATGGTATTTTTTTATTTTTTTGAAATTTTTTGCTATTTTTTTGGAATTTTCTATTACGCATCGAGTTGGAACAGAACGGAACGATAATTTTTATTTTCTTTCTTCCTCGACCTTTTCCACCCTATTTTGGCTTCAAAAGAAGCCACAATGGTATTTTTTAATTTCTTGAATTTTTTTGCTATTTTTTTGGAATTTTCTATTACGCTTTGGGTAGGAACGAAACGGAACGATAATTTTTATTTACTTTCTTTGTTAGCCTTTTCCAACCTATTTTGGCTGGAAATGACGCCATAATGGATTTTTATCATTTTTTTTCTTTTTTTTGCTATTTTTTTGGAATTTTCTATTACGCGTCGAGTGGGAACGAAACGGAACTGCAATTTTTATTTTTTCCGTTCCTCGGCCTTTTCCAAACTATTTTGGCTTGGAATGAAGCCAGAATGGTATTTTTTAATTTTTTGATTTTTTTTCTCTTTTTTTGGAATTTTCTATTACCCGTCGGGTAAGAACGGAATGGAAAGACAATTTTTATTTTTTCTCTTTCTCGGCCTTTTCCAACCTATTTTGGCTTGAAATGAAGCCATAACGGTATCTTTTAATTTATTGAATTTTTTTGCTATTTTATTTTGAATTTTCTCTTACGCGTCGGCTCGGAACGGAACGAAACGAAACAATAATTTTTATTTTCTCTCTTTGAGCCTTTTCCAACCTATTTTAGCTAGAAGTGACGCCATAATGGATTTTTTTCATTTTTTTGCTAATTTTTTTGGAATATTCTATTACGCGTCGAGTGGGAACGAAACGGAACGGCAATTTTTATTTTCTCAATTCCTCGGCCTTTTCCAACTTATTTTGGCTTGGATCTTTTAATTTATTGAATTTTTTTGCTATTTTATTTTGAATTTTCTCTTCCGCGTCGGGTCGGAACGGAACGAAACGAAACTATAATTTTTATTTTCTCTCTTCCTCGACCTTTTCCACCCTATTTTGGCTTCAAAAGAAGCGATAATGGTATTTTTTAATTTCTTGAATTTTTTTGCTATCTTTTTGGAATTTTCTATTACGCTTTGGGTAGGAAGGAAACAGAACGATAATTTTTATTTCCTCTCTTCGTTAGCCTTTTCCAACCAATTTTAGCTAGAAATGACGCCAGAATGGATTTTTATCATTTTTTTAATTTTTTTGCTAGTTTTTTTGGAATTTTCTGCTATGCGTCGAGTGGGAACGAAATGGAACAGCGATTTTTATTTTCTCAATTCCTCGGCCTTTTCAAACCTATTTTGGCTTGGAATGAAGCCACAATGGTATTTTTTTATTTTTTTTCTCTTTTTCTGGAATTTTCTATTACCTGTCGGGTAAGAACGGAACTGAAAGACAATTTTTATTTTTTCTCTTTCTCGGCTTTTTCCAATCTATTTTGGCTTGAAATGAAGCCATAACGGTATTTTTTAATTTATTGAATTTTTTTACTATTTTTATTGAATTTTCTCTTACGCGTCGGGTCGGAACGAAACGAAACGATAATTTTTATTTTCTCTCTCTGAGCCTTTTCCAACCTGTTTTGGCTTGAAGTGATGCCATAATGGTATTTTTTTAATTTTTTGAAATTTTTTGCTATTTTTTTGGAATTTTCTATTACGCATCGAGTTGGAACAGAACGGAACGATAATTTTTATTTTCTTTCTTCCTCGACCTTTTCCACCCTATTTTGGCTTCAAAAGAAGCCACAATGGTATTTTTTAATTTCTTGAATTTTTTTGCTATTTTTTTGGAATTTTCTATTACGCTTTGGGTAGGAACGAAACGGAACGATAATTTTTATTTACTTTCTTTGTTAGCCTTTTCCAACCTATTTTGGCTGGAAATGACGCCATAATAGATTTTTATCATTTTTTTTCTTTTTTTTGCTATTTTTTTGGAATTTTCTATTACGCGTCGAGTGGGAACGAAACGGAACTGCAATTTTTATTTTTTCCGTTCCTCGGCCTTTTCCAAACAATTTTGGCTTGGAATGAAGCCAGAATGGTATTTTTTAATTTTTTGATTTTTTTTCTCTTTTTTTGGAATTTTCTATTACCCGTCGGGTAAGAACGGAATGGAAAGACAATTTTTATTTTTTCTCTTTCTCGGCCTTTTCCAACCTATTTTGGCTTGAAATGAAGCCATAACGGTATCTTTTAATTTATTGAATTTTTTTGCTATTTTATTTTGAATTTTCTCTTACGCGTCGGCTCGGAACGGAACGAAACGAAACTATAATTTTTATTTTCTCTCTTTGAGCCTTTTCCAACCTATTTTAGCTAGAAGTGACGCCATAATGGATTTTTATCATTTTTTTCATTTTTTTGCTAATTTTTTTGGAATATTCTATTACGCGTCGAGTGGGAACGAAACGGAACGGCAATTTTGATTTTCTCAATTCCTCGGCCTTTTCCAACTTATTTTGGCTTGGAATGAAGCCACAATGGTATTTTTTGATTTTTTTTCTCTTTTTTTGTAATTTTCTATTACATGTTGGGTAAGAACGGAACGGAAAGTCAATTTTTATTTTTTTTCTTTCTCGGCCTTTTCCAACCTATTTTGGCTTGAAATGAAGCCATAATGGTATCTTTTAATTTAATGAATTTTTTTGCTATTTTATTTTGAATTTTCTCTTACGCGTCAGGTCGGAACGGAACGAAACGGAACGATAATTTTTATTTACTTTCTTTGTTAGCCTTTTCCAACCTATTTTGGCTGGAAATGACGCCATAATGGATTTTTATCATTTTTTTTCTTTTTTTTGCTATTTTTTTGGAATTTTCTATTACGCGTCGAGTGGGAACGAAACGGAACTGCAATTTTTATTTTTTCCGTTCCTCGGCCTTTTCCAACCTATTTTGTCTTGGAATGAAGCCACAACGGTATTTTTTGATTTTTTGATTCTTTTTTTGGAATTTTCTATTACTCGTCGAGTTGGAACGGAACGGAGAGACAATTTTTATTTTCTCTCTTTCTCGGCCTTTTCAAACCTATTTTAGGTTGAAAAGAAGCCATAACAGGGTTTTTTAATTTTTTGAATTTTTTTGGAATTTTCTATTACGTATCGAGTTGGAACGGAACGGAACGATAATTTTTATTTTCTCTCTTCCTTAACATTTTCCACCCTATTTTGGCTTCAAAAGAAGCCATAATGGTATTTTTTAATTTCTTGAATTTTTTTGCTATTTTTTTGGAATTTTCTATTACGCTTTGGGTAGGAACGAAACGGAACGATAATTTTTATTTCCTCTTTTCGTTAGCCTTTTCCAACCTATTTTGGCTGGAAATGACGCCATAATGGATTTTTATCATTTTTTTCATTTTTTTGCTAATTTTTTTGGAATTTTCTACTACCCGTTGAGTGGGAACGAAACGGAACTGCAATTTTTATTTTCTCCATTCCTCGGCCTTTTCCAACCTATTTTGGCTTGGAATTAAGCTGCAATGGTATTTTTTGATTTTTTGATTTTTTTTCTCTTTTTTTGGAATTTTCTATTACTTGTCGGGTAAGAACGGAACAGAAAGGCAATTTTTATTTTTTCTCTTTCTCGGCCTATATCAATCTATTTTGGCTTGAAATGAAGCCATAACGGTATCTTTTAATTTATTGAATTTTTTTACTATTTATTTTCAATTTTCTCTTACGCGTCGGGTCGGAACGAAACGAAACGATAATTTTTATTTTCTCTCTCTGAGCCTTTTCCAACCTGTTTTGGCTTGAAGTGATGCCATAATGGTATTTTTTTAATTTTTTGAAATTTTTTGCTATTTTTTTGGAATTTTCTATTACGCATCGAGTTGGAACAGAACGGAACGACAATTTTTATTTTCTTTCTTCCTAGACCTTTTCCACCCTATTTTGGCTTCAAAAGAAGCCACAATGGTATTTTTTAATTTCTTGAATTTTTTTGCTATTTTTTTGGAATTTTCTATTACGCTTTGGGTAGGAACGAAACGGAACGATAATTTTTATTTACTTTCTTTGTTAGCCTTTTCCAACCTATTTTGGCTGGAAATGACGCCATAATGGATTTTTATCATTTTTTTTCTTTTTTTTGCTATTTTTTTGGAATTTTCTATTACGCGTCGAGTGGGAACGAAACGGAACTGCAATTTTTATTTTTTCCGTTCCTCGGCCTTTTCCAAACTATTTTGGCTTGGAATGAAGCCAGAATGGTATTTTTTAATTTTTTGATTTTTTTTCTCTTTTTTTGGAATTTTCTATTACCCGTCGGGTAAGAACGGAATGGAAAGACAATTTTTATTTTTTCTCTTTCTCGGCCTTTTCCAACCTATTTTGGCTTGAAATGAAGCCATAACGGTATCTTTTAATTTATTGAATTTTTTTGCTATTTTATTTTGAATTTTCTCTTACGCGTCGGCTCGGAACGGAACGAAACGAAACAATAATTTTTATTTTCTCTCTTTGAGCCTTTTCCAACCTATTTTAGCTAGAAGTGACGCCATAATGGATTTTTTTCATTTTTTTGCTAATTTTTTTGGAATATTCTATTACGCGTCGAGTGGGAACGAAACGGAACGGCAATTTTTATTTTCTCAATTCCTCGGCCTTTTCCAACTTATTTTGGCTTGGATCTTTTAATTTATTGAATTTTTTTGCTATTTTATTTTGAATTTTCTCTTCCGCGTCGGGTCGGAACGGAACGAAACGAAACTATAATTTTTATTTTCTCTCTTCCTCGACCTTTTCCACCCTATTTTGGCTTCAAAAGAAGCGATAATGGTATTTTTTAATTTCTTGAATTTTTTTGCTATCTTTTTGGAATTTTCTATTACGCTTTGGGTAGGAAGGAAACAGAACGATAATTTTTATTTCCTCTCTTCGTTAGCCTTTTCCAACCAATTTTAGCTAGAAATGACGCCAGAATGGATTTTTATCATTTTTTTAATTTTTTTGCTAGTTTTTTTGGAATTTTCTGCTATGCGTCGAGTGGGAACGAAATGGAACAGCGATTTTTATTTTCTCAATTCCTCGGCCTTTTCAAACCTATTTTGGCTTGGAATGAAGCCACAATGGTATTTTTTTATTTTTTTTCTCTTTTTCTGGAATTTTCTATTACCTGTCGGGTAAGAACGGAACTGAAAGACAATTTTTATTTTTTCTCTTTCTCGGCTTTTTCCAATCTATTTTGGCTTGAAATGAAGCCATAACGGTATTTTTTAATTTATTGAATTTTTTTACTATTTTTATTGAATTTTCTCTTACGCGTCGGGTCGGAACGAAACGAAACGATAATTTTTATTTTCTCTCTCTGAGCCTTTTCCAACCTGTTTTGGCTTGAAGTGATGCCATAATGGTATTTTTTTAATTTTTTGAAATTTTTTGCTATTTTTTTGGAATTTTCTATTACGGATCGGGTTGGAACAGAACGGAACGATAATTTTTATTTTCTCTCTTCCTCGACCTTTTCCACCCTATTTTGGCTTCAAAAGAAGCCATAATGGTATTTTTTAATTTCTTGAATTTTTTTGCTATTTTTTTGGAATTCTCTATTACGCTTTGGGTAGGAACGAAACGGAACGATAATTTTTATTTCCTCTCTTCGTTAGCCTTTTCCAACCTATTTTGGCTAGAAATGACGCCATAATGGATTTTTATCATTTTTTTCATTTTTTTGCTAATTTTTATGGAATTTTCTGCTACGCGTCGAGTGGGAACGAAACGGAACTGCAATTTTTATTTTCTCCATTCCTCGGCCTTTTCCAACCTATTTTGGCATGGAATTAAGCCACAATGGTATTTTTTGATTTTTTAATTTTTTTTTCTCTTTTTTTGGAATTTTCTATTACCTGTCGGGTAAGAACGGAACTGAAAGACAATTTTTATTTTTTCTCTTTCTCGACCTTTTCCAATCTATTTTGGCTTGAAATGAAGCCATAACGGTATCTTTTAATTTATTGAATTTCTTTGTTATTTTTTTTGAATTTTCTCTTACGCGTCGGGTCGGAATGAAACGAAACGATAATTATTATTTTCTCTCTCTGAGCCTTTTCCAACCTGTTTTGGTTTGAAATGATGCCATAGTGGTATTTTTTTAATTTTTTGGTTATTTTTTTGGAATTTTCTGTTACGGATCGAGTTGGAACGGAACGAAACGATAATTTTAATTTTCTGTCTTCCTCGACCTTTTCCACCCTATTTTGGCTTCAAAAGAAGCGATAATGGTATTTTTTAATTTCTTGAATTTTTTTGCTATCTTTTTGGAATTTTCTATTACGCTTTGGGTAGGAATGAAACGGAACGATAATTTTTATTTCCTCTCTTCGTTAGCCTTTTCCAACCTATTTTAGCTAGAAATGACGCCATAATGGATTTTTATCATTTTTTTAATTTTTTTGCTAATTTTTTTGGAATTTTCTGCTATGCGTCGAGTGGGAACGAAACGGAACGGCGATTTTTATTTTCTCAATTCCTCGGCCTTTTCAAACCTATTTTGGCTTGGAATGAAGCCACAATGGTATTTTTTTATTTTTTTTCTCTTTTTCTGGAATTTTCTATTACCTGTCGGGTAAGAACGGAACTGAAAGACAATTTTTATTTTTTCTCTTTCTCGGCTTTTTCCAATCTATTTTGGCTTGAAATGAAGCCATAACGGTATTTTTTAATTTATTGAATTTTTTTACTATTTTTTTTGAATTTTCTCTTACGCGTCGGGTCGGAATGAAACGAAACGATAATTTTTATTTTCTCTCTCTCAGCCTTTTCCAACCTGTTTTGGCTTGAAGTGATGCCATAATGGTATTTTTTTAATTTTTTTAAATTTTTTGCTATTTTTTTGGAATTTTCTATTACGCATCGAGTTGGAACAGAACGGAACGATAATTTTTATTTTCTCTCTTCCTCGACCTTTTCAACCCTATTTTGGCTTCGAAAGAAGCCATAATGGTATTTTTTAATTTCTTGAATTTTTTTGCTATTTTTTTGGAATTTTCTATTACGCTTTGGTTAGGAACGAAACGGAACGATAATTTTTATTTCCTCTCTTCGTTAGCCTTTTCCAACCTATTTTGCCTTGAAATGATGCCATAATGGATTTTTATCATTTTTTTCATTTTTTTGCTAATTTTTTCGGAATTTTCTATTACGCGTCGAGTGGGAACGAAACGGAACGGCGATTTTTATTTTCTCAATTCCTCGGCCTGTTCCAACCTATTTTGGCTTGGAATGAAGCCACAATGGTATTTTTTAATTTTTTGATTTTTTTTCTCTTTTTTTGGAATTTTCTATTACCCGTCGGGTAAGAACGGAATGGAAAGACAATTTTTATTTTTACTCTTTCTTGGCCTTTTCCAACCTATTTTGGCTTGAAATGAAGCCATAACGGTATCTTTTAATTTATTTAATTTTTTTTGCTATTTTATTTTGAATTTTCTCTTATGCGTCGGGTCGGAACGGAACGAAACGAATCTATAATTTTTATTTTCTCTCTTTGAGCCTTTTCCAACCTATTTTAGCTAGAAATGACGCCATAATGGATTTTTATCATTTTTTTCATTTTTTTGCTAATTTTTATGGAATTTTCTGCTACGCGTCGAGTGGGTACGAAACGGAACTGCAATTTTTATTTTCTCCATTCCTCGGCCTTTTCCAACCTATTTTGGCTTGGAATTAAGCCACAATGGTATTTTTTGATTTTTTAATTTTTTTTCTCTTTTTTTGGAATTTGCTATTACCTGTCGAGTAAGAACGGAACTGAAAGACAATTTTTATTTTTTCTCTTTCTCGGCCTTTTCCAATCTATTTTGGCTTGAAATGAAGCCATAACGGTATCTTTTAATTTATTGAATTTTTTTGTTATTTTTTTTGAATTTTCTCTTACGCGTCGGGTCGGAATGAAACGAAACGATAATTTTTATTTTCTCTCTCTGAGCCTTTTCCAACCTGTTTTGGATTGAAATGATGCCATAATGGTATTTTTTTAATTTTTTGGTTATTTTTTTGGAATTTTCTGTTACGCATCGAGTTGGAACGGAACGAAACGATAATTTTTATTTTCTCTCTTCCTCGACCTTTTCCACCCTATTTTGGCTTCAAAAGAAGCGATAATGGTATTTTTTAATTTCTTGAATTTTTTTGCTATCTTTTTGGAATTTTCTATTACGCTTTGGGTAGGAAGGAAACGGAACGATAATTTTTATTTCCTCTCTTCGTTAGCCTTTTCCAACCAATTTTAGCTAGAAATGACGCCATAATGGATTTTTATCATTTTTTTAATTTTTTTGCTAATTTTTTTGGAATTTTCTGCTATGCGTCGAGTGGTAACGAAACGGAACGGCGATTTTTATTTTCTCAATTCCTCGGCCTTTTCAAACCTATTTTGGCTTGGAATGAAGCGACAATGGTATTTTTTTATTTTTTTTCTCTTTTTCTGGAATTTTCTATTACCGGTCGGGTAAGAACGGAACTGAAAGACAATTTTTATTTTTTCTCTTTCTCGGCCTTTTCCAACCTATTTTGGCTTGAAATGAAGCCATAACGGTATCTTTTAATTTATTGAATTTTTTTGCTATTTTATTCTGAATTTTCTCTTACGCGTCGGGTCGGAACGGAACGAAACGAATCTATAATTTTTATTTTCTCTCTTTGAGCCTTTTCCAACGTATTTTAGCTAGAAATGACGCCATAATGGATTTTTATCATTTTTTTCATTTTTTTGCCAATTTTTTTTGAATATTCTATTACGCGTCGAATGGGAACGAAACGGAACGGCAATTTTTATTTTCTCAATTCCTCGGCCTTTTCCAACCTATTTTGGCTTGGAATGAAGCCACAATGGTATTTTTTGATTTTTTTTTCTTTTTTTGTAATTTTCTATTACATGTCGGGTAAGAACGGAACGGAAAGTCAATTTTTATTTTTTCTCTTTCTCGGCCTTTTCCAACCTATTTTGGCCTGAAATGAAGCCATAATGGTATCTTTTACTTTAATGAATTTTTTTGCTATTTTATTTTGAATTTTCTCTTACGCGTCAGGTCGGAACGGAACGAAACGAAACGATAATTTTTATTTTCTCTCTCTGAGCCTTTTCCAACCTGTTTTGGCTTGAAATGACGCCATAATGGTATTTTTTAATTTTTTGAATTTTGTTGCTATTTTTTTGGAATTTCTATTACGCAGCGATTTGGAATGGAACAGAACGATAATTTTAATTTTCTCTCTTCCTCGACCTTTTCCACCCTATTTTGGCTTCAAAAGAAGCCATAATGGTATTTTTTAATTTCTTGAATTTTTTTTTTATTTTTTTGGAATTTTCTATTACGCATCGATTTGGAACGGAACGGAACGATAATTTTTATTTTCTCTCTTCCTCGACCTTTTCCACCCTATTTTGGCGTCAAAAGAAGCCATAATGGTATTTTTTAATTTCTTGAATTTTTTTGTTATTTTTTTGGAATTTTCTATTACGCTTTGGGTAGGAACGAAACGGAACGATAATTTTTATTTCCTCTCTTCGTTAGCCTTTTCCATCCTATTTTGGCTAGAAAAGACGCCATAATGGATTTTTATCATTTTTTTCATTTTTTTGCTAATTTTTATGGAATTTTCTGCTACGCGTCGAGTGGGTACGAAACGGAACTGCAATTTTTATTTTCTCCATTCCTCGGCCTTTTCCAACCTATTTTGGCTTGGAATTAAGCCACAATGGTATTTTTTGATTTTTAAATTTTTTTTCTCTTTTTTTGGAATTTGCTATTACCTGTCGAGTAAGAACGGAACTGAAAGACAATTTTTATTTTTTCTCTTTCTCGGTCTTTTCCAATCTATTTTGGCTTGAAATGAAGCCATAACGGTATCTTTTAATTTATTGAATTTTTTTGTTATTTTTTTTGAATTTTCTCTTACGCGTCGGGTCGGAATGAAACGAAACGATAATTTTTATTTTCTCTCTCTGAGCCTTTTCCAATCTGTTTTGGTTTGAAATGATGCCATAATGGTATTTTTTTAATTTTTTTGTTATTTTTTTGGAATTTTCTGTTACGCATCGAGTTGGAACGGAACGAAACGATAATTTTTATTTTCTCTCTTCCTCGACCTTTTCCACCCTATTTTGGCTTCAAAAGAAGCGATAATGGTATTTTTTAATTTCTTGAATTTTTTTGCTATCTTTTTGGAATTTTCTATTACGCTTTGGGTAGGAAGGAAACGGAACGATAATTTTTATTTCCTCTCTTCGTTAGCCTTTTCCAACCAATTTTAGCTAGAAATGACGCCATAATGGATTTTTATCATTTTTTTAATTTTTTTGCTAATTTTTTTGGAATTTTCTGCTATGCGTCGAGTGGTAACGAAACGGAACGGCGATTTTTATTTTCTCAATTCCTCGGCCTTTTCAAACCTATTTTGGCTTGGAATGAAGCGACAATGGTATTTTTTTATTTTTTTCTCTTTTTCTGGAATTTTCTATTACCGGTCGAGTAAGAACGGAACTGAAAGACAATTTTTATTTTTTCTCTTTCTCGGCCTTTTCCAACCTATTTTGGCTTGAAATGAAGCCATAACGGTATCTTTTAATTTATTGAATTATTTTGCTATTTTATTTTGAATTTTTTTCTTACGCGACGGGTCGGAACGGAACGAAACGAATCTATAATTTTTATTTTCTCTCTTTGAGCCTTTTCCAACCTATTTTAGCTAGAAATGACGCCATAACGGATTTTTATCATTTTTTTCATTTTTTTGCCAATTTTTTTTGAATATTCTATTACGCGTCGAGTGGGAACGAAACGGAACGGCAATTTTTATTTTCTCAATTCCTCGGCCTTTTCCAGCCTATTTTGGCTTGGAATGAAGCCACAATGGTATTTTTTGATTTTTTTTTTTCTTTTTTTGTAATTTTCTATTACATGTCGGGTAAGAACGGAACGGAAAGTCAATTTTTATTTTTTCTCTTTCTCGGCCTTTTCCAACCTATTTTGGCCTGAAATGAAGCCATAATGGTATCTTTTACTTTAATGAATTTTTTTGCTATTTTATTTTGAATTTTCTCTTACGCGTCAGGTCGGAACGGAACGAAACGAAACTATAATTTTTATTTTCTCTCTCTGAGCCTTTTCCAACCTGTTTTGGCTTGAAATGACGCCATAATGGTATTTTTTAATTTTTTGAATTTTGTTGCTATTTTTTTGGAATTTCTATTACGCAGCGATTTGGAACGGAACGGAACGATAATTTTAATTTTCTCTCTTCCTCGACCTTTTCCACCCTATTTTGGCTTCAAAAGAAGCCATAATGGTATTTTTTAATTTCTTGAATTTTTTTTTATTTTTTTGGAATTTTCTATTACTCATCGATTTGGAACGGAACGGAACGATAATTTTTATTTTCTCTCTTCCTCGACCTTTTCCACCCTATTTTGGCGTCAAAAGAAGCCATAATGGTATTTTTTAATTTCTTGAATTTTTTTGTTATTTTTTTGGAATTTTCTATTACGCTTTGGGTAGGAACGAAAGGGAACGATAATTTTTATTTCCTCTCTTCGTTAGCCTTTTCCAACCTATTTTGGCTAGAAATGACGCCATAATGGATTTTTATCATTTTTTTAATTTTTTTGCTAATTTTTATGGAATTTTCTACTACGCGTCGAGTGGGAACGAAACGGAACTGCAATTTTTATTTTCTCCATTCCTCGGCCTTTTCCAACCTATTTTGGCTTGGAATTAAGCCACAATGGTATTTTTTGATTTTTTAATTTTTTTTCTCTTTTTTTGGAATTTTCTATTACCTGTCGGGGAAGAACGGAACTGAAAGACAATTTTTATTTTTTCTCTTTCTCGGCCTTTTCCAATCTATTTTGGCTTGAAATGAAGCCATAACGGTATCTTTTAATTTATTGAATTTTTTTGTTATTTTTTTTGAATTTTCTCTTACGCGTCGGGTCGGAATGAAACGAAACGATAATTTTTATTTTCTCTCTCTGAGCCTTTTCCAACCTGTTTTGGTTTGAAATGATGCCATAATGGTATTTTTTTAATTTTTTGGTTATTTTTTTGGAATTTTCTGTTACGGATCGAGTTGGAACGGAACGAAACGATAATTTTTATTTTCTCTCTTCCTCGACCTTTTCCACCCTATTTTGGCTTCAAAAGAAGCGATAATGGTATTTTTTAATTTCATGAATTTTTTTGCTATCTTTTTGGAATTTTCTATTACGCTTTTGGTAGGAAGGAAACGGAACGATAATTTTTATTTCCTCTCTTCGTTAGCCTTTTCCAACCAATTTTAGCTAGAAATGACGCCATAATGGATTATTATCATTTTTTTAATTTTTTTGCTAATTTTTTTGGAATTTTCTGCTATGCGTCGAGTGGTAACGAAACGGAACGGCGATTTTTATTTTCTCAATTCCTCGGCCTTTTCAAACCTACTTTGGCTTGGAATGAAGCCACAATGGTATTTTTTTATTTTTTTTCTCTTTTTCTGGAATTTTCTATTACCGGTCGGGTAAGAACGGAACTGAAAGACAATTTTTATTTTTTCTCTTTCTCGGCCTTTTCCAACCTATTTTGGCTTGAAATGAAGCCATAACGGTATCTTTTAATTTATTGAATTTTTTTGCTATTTTATTCTGAATTTTCTCTTACGCGTCGGGTCGGAACGGAACGAAACGAATCTATAATTTTTATTTTCTCTCTTTGAGCCTTTTCCAACGTATTTTAGCTAGAAATGACGCCATAATGGATTTTTATCATTTTTTTCATTTTTTTGCCAATTTTTTTTGAATATTCTATTACGCGTCAAATGGGAACGAAACGGAACGGCAATTTTTATTTTCTCAATTCCTCGGCCTTTTCCAACCTATTTTGGCTTGGAATGAAGCCACAATGGTATTTTTTGATTTTTTTTTCTTTTTTTGTAATTTTCTATTACATGTCGGGTAAGAACGGAACGGAAAGTCAATTTTTATTTTTTCTCTTTCTCGGCCTTTTCCAACCTATTTTGGCCTGAAATGAAGCCATAATGGTATCTTTTACTTTAATGAATTTTTTTGCTATTTTATTTTGAATTTTCTCTTACGCGTCAGGTCGGAACGGAACGAAACGAAACGATAATTTTTATTTTCTCTCTCTGAGCCTTTTTGATATGAACTTCACCAACAATTGTGATGAAACCCGATAACAATGATGGTTTGGAACCCCAAGATCATGTAGACAAGATTTGTTGAACCTTGACCCGTCACCTAACCAGATGAAAACCAAGACTACGATAGAATTGAAACGCCACACCAAGAATTCCTAAGAATCTCTCAAGAATCAAAGGTGATAAGTTTGGTTGTTTGAACGCCACAAGCTTAACTTGATAAGTTCAAGAGTTCTTTTAAAAACCAAGAGGATCACAAGACTCACAAGGAGAATAATTTCTGAATACAAAACTATACTTTTCAAAATTCGTACTACCAGATATATACTTGGAACAACCCTCCAAGAATAGGTAAAAATCATAATTAAAACTTCAAAAACAACACCAAAGATTAATATGATCAAGTTCCCACGTTTTTTAGTTTTCTAGGACTTCAAAAATGGCTAAATGACTAGAATTAACATGCCTAGCCAATTCCAAGACATCTTCCCATTTAATATCCTTGGAACTTAACAAATTCACATTTAATATCCTTGGAACTTAACAAATTCACACCCTTTTATGGTCAGACCATGCTGGTTGTGAATTTGCATGCATTAGCCTCTTCAATTGCTTTGATGACATGGACTAGGCCTTGATTATTATTTGAGCCCATCTTGGTTTTTCTAGAATCTGCCCAAATCTCTTGGACAAGCCCATTTAGTGCTTCCTTGAAACGTTTGGCTCTAAGTCTTGTAATTGGGCCACTAGAAAATGACAATGGGTCTTGTGCAAATTCAGCTCCATTTCCACTTGTATGATCAGCACGTCCAGCTCCTTGGTGTGCATCATTCTCCCCCTCTTGAGAAGGATTTGTCCTCAAATCATCACCTACATCAAAAGGAGACAAATCAGCAACATTAAAGCTTGCACTGACACCATACTCACCGGGTAAGTCTAGCTTGTAGGCATTATCATTGATGCGCTCTACTACTTGAAATGGTCCATCACCCCGAGGTAGGAGTTTTGAATGCCGTTTCTTTGGAAAACGTTCCTTCCTTAAGTGCAACCAAACCCAATCTCCTGGTTCAAACACTACCTTCTTGCGTCCCTTGTTGGCTTGATGGACATATTGTTGAGTCCTCCTTTCAATGTTCAGCCGTGCCTTTTCATGAATCATCTTTACAAATTCTGCTTTCTTTTTGCCATCTAAGTTCACACATTCACTCAAAGGTAAAGAAGTTAAATCCAAAGGTGACAATGGGTTAAAACCATAAACAATTTCAAATGGTGAAAACTTAGATGCAGAATGTATACTTCTATTGTAAGCAAATTCAACATGTGGCAAACAATCTTCCCAGGTTTTCAAGTTCTTTTTAATGATAGCACGCAACAAGGAAGACAAAGTTCTATTTACTACTTCAGTTTGACCATCCGTTTGTGGATGACAAGTAGTAGAAAACAACAACTTGGTTCCCAACTTTCCCCACAAAGTTTTCCAAAAGTAACTCAAAAACTTTGCATCTCTATCAGAAACAATGGTCCTAGGCATACCATGTAGCCTAACAATTTCTTTGAAGAATAAATCAGCTATATGTGATGCATCATTAGTTTTGTGACATGCAATGAAGTGTGCCATTTTGGAAAATCTATCTACCACCACAAAAACTGAATCTCTCCCCCTCTTAGTCCTAGGTAAACCTAAAACAAAATCCATAGAAATATCAGTCCAAGGTTCACTAGGTATTGGCAAAGGGGTGTACAAACCATGGGGTTTCAACTTAGACTTAGCCTGTTTACACGTGATACACGTCTCACAGATTCTTTCCACATCACGTTTCATATGAGGCCAAAAAAAATGATCATGCAAAATTCCGAAAGTCTTAGCTACACCAAAGTGACCCATCAAACCACCACCATGAGCTTCTCTCACAAGCAATTCACGCAAAGAACACATAGGCACACACAGTTTATTTTCTCGAAACAAAAATCCATCATGCCTATAGAACTTACCAAATGCTACTTTTTCACATGCATTGAACACATCACAAAAATCAGAATCTTGTGCATACAGATCCTTAATGTATTCAAAGCCAAGCATTTTTGTATCTAAAATGGAAAGTAAAGCATACCTTCGGGACAATGCATCAGCCACCACATTTTCCTTACCTTGCTTGTATCTGATCACATAAGGAAATGTTTCAATAAATTCCACCCACTTGGCATGGCGTTTGTTCAACCTTTGCTGTCCTTTCAAATGCTTCAAAGATTCATGATCTGTGTGAATCACAAATTCTTTTGGCCATAGATAGTGTTGCCAATTTTCCAAAGCCCTTACCAAGGCATACATCTCCTTATCATAAGTGGGATAATTTAGAGCTGCCCCACCCAACTTTTCACTGAAATAAGCAACTGGACGGCCTTCTTGCATCAAAACAGCTCCAATACCTATTCCTGAAGCATCACACTCAATTTCAAAAGTTTTAGCAAAGTTAGGTAAAACAAGCAAAGGTGCATTAGTTAACTTTTCTTTGAGCTGATTAAATGCCTTTTCTTGTTCTTTCCCCCACTTAAACGACACATTTTTCTTGATGACTTCAGTGAGAGGGGCGGCTAAGCTACTAAAATCACGCACAAACCGTCTATAGAAGCTAGCTAAGCCATGGAAACTCCTCACTTGGCTGATTGTTGTAGGCGTTGGCCACTCTTGGATTGCCTTCACCTTTTCCTCGTCCACTTCAATGCCTCCTTTACTAACAACAAAACCAAGAAACACAAGCTTATCCGTACAAAATGTGCACTTTTTGAGGTTAGCAAACAACCTTTCTTTCCTTAGAATTTCCAAAACAGATTTCAAATGCATTACATGTTCTTCCAAATTTTTGCTATAAATTAGGATATCATCAAAATACACAACTACAAATCTGCCAATAAATGCACGCAAAACATGGTTCATCAAACGCATAAATGTGCTCGGAGCATTAGTTAAACCGAAAGGCATTACTAACCACTCATACAAACCATATTTAGTCTTAAAAGCAGTTTTCCATTCATCACCTTCCTTCATCCTAATCTGGTGATATCCACTCTTAAGATCAATTTTTGTAAAGACACAAGAACCATGTAATTCATCTAGCATATCATCTAATCTAGGAATGGGATGACGATATTTTACCGTTATGTTGTTGATGGCTCGGCAGTCAACACACATCCTCCATGTTC
Source organism: Quercus rubra (assembly GCA_035136125.1). NCBI lineage: Eukaryota > Viridiplantae > Streptophyta > Magnoliopsida > Fagales > Fagaceae > Quercus > Quercus rubra. The sequence continues at coordinate 79,120 of JAXUIC010000020.1, forward strand.
CATCCTTCTTAGGAACTAATAACACCGGAACCGCACAAGGACTCATGCTTTCTCGCACATACCCCTTTTCCAATAATTCACCTACTTGCCTCTGAAGTTCCTTGGTCTCCTCAGGATTGCTCCTATAAGCAGGTCGGTTTGGAATTGATGCACCAGGTATGAAATCAATTTGATGTTCAATCCCTCGAATGGGAGGTAAACCATGAGGTACCTCTTCGGGAAGGACATCTTCAAACTCCTGCAGAAGAGAAACAATATTGCTCGGCAATGCACCGGCAAGATCATTAGTACATAAAAGAGCCTCCTTGTATATGAGTACAATAAGGGGCTGGTGTGAAAATAATGCTCTCTTGATCTCACTTTTTTTCGCAATGTAATTGAATTTTTCCTCTCTTGCTCTTATTATGGCCGAATCCCTCTCTTCTTTTTCACTCTGATCACTGTTTTTCTCTCCTTTTTTTTTAAACTCTTTTTTTTCAATTTCGGCCTTCCTTTCTTTTTCCTTTTTTTTTTCATTTGATTTTTGTAACTTCAATTGGTCCTCCCTGACCTGTTTTGGAGTTAATGGCACAAGAGTAATAGGTTGCCCTTTAAGAGTGAAAGAATACTTATTTGTGAATCCATCATGCGAAACCTTCCGATCATACTGCCATGGTCTTCCCAACAATAAATGGCATGCATGCATGGGAACCACATCACATAGCACCTCATCCTCATATTTGCCAATGGATAATGCCACCAACACTTGTCTTGTCACCTTGATTTCGCCACATTCATTCAGCCACTGAAGCCGGTAAGGTTGAGGATGTTTCAAGGTAGTTAAGGCCAATTTTTCCACCAAATAAGTGCTGGCTACGTTTGTGCAACTCCCTCCATCGATAATGACACTGCAAACTTTGTTATTTACAAAGCACCGAGTATGAAACAAGTTCTCCCTTTGATTACTTTCTTCCTCCTTAACCTGCACATTGAGAACTCGCCTTGCTACCAATAAATCTCCAACCACAGCATTTTGCTCATCATCGGCATCCTCCAAAGATGGCATGTCATCATCATCTACTTCTTCCTCATTCTCCGACTCAAGCTCTCCTTGAGCATTTATCACCATCTCCATTTTAGTTTCCCACTCCAAATAAACTTCAGGATCATTTTTGCCTTGAAAAGATGGGATTTTAATCTTTATGTTTCCTAAATCATTATCCCTCCTAGGCCTACCCATCCTTGCTTCTCTATTCCCATACCCACGCCCAAACCTGCCCTGGTTCACATATGGCCCATCAACCTCCTCCGACTCCGCTTCTTCCTCAACATTCCGCCATAGAACACGCCCACCTTGCTGCCTATTGGGGTTTTCATGTTGCTAGCCCCTAGGAGTTCCCGCTTCTACCCTATCCAACCTCTCATGAATAGGTTCTAATTCAGCCCTCAACATACGCCTCATCTCCCCTAGCATTGCTTGCATTTGGAGGGTCTGATCCGTTGGTGGTTGAAGTCCTTCGGTTCTGTCTTCTTCTTGATTATTGGACATACTTAAAATCTGCAAAACAAAGTTAGAATCCTCACAAGCCCTCCCTTACGTGTTTCACTCAAGAATTGATACACTCACACTCGTGTTTTCACTCTAAACGGCTTTTACCCTCTTATGCTCTCACACACTCTCGCCTTTTTCCACTCTTTTGTGTCTTCTTTAGTTCTTAATCGAACTTCAAGAAACTAATTCAAAATAAACTAGCAGCAATTCAAAATGAGAAACAACCAAAACTCATCAACAAGGTTAAGAACTTGAATAAGGTGAGAAACAAGATTGAAATGAAGAAATTTTCTTACTGGAAATTATGTACTGAAAAAAATGATATGATTGAGAAATTTTCCTCTTCGTGTATTGAGAAATCTTCTTTTCTTCTCTTCTTTTTTTTTTTTTTTTTTTTTTTTTTTTTTTTTTTTGGAGCAAGAAACAGGAAATAGAACGAAAATAAAAGATAGTCAAACTTATCTTAGAACCAAAGCTCTGATACCAAAATGATATGAACTTCACCAACAATTGTGATGAAACCCGATAACAATGATGGTTTGGAACCCCAAGATCATGTAGACAAGATTTGTTGAACCTTGACCCGTCACCTAACCAGATGAAAACCAAGACTACGATAGAATTGAAACGCCACACCAAGAATTCCTAAGAATCTCTCAAGAATCAAAGGTGATAAGTTTGGTTGTTTGAACGCCACAAGCTTAACTTGATAAGTTCAAGAGTTCTTTTAAAAACCAAGAGGATCACAAGACTCACAAGGAGAATAATTTCTGAATACAAAACTATACTTTTCAAAATTCGTACTACCAGATATATACTTGGAACAACCCTCCAAGAATAGGTAAAAATCATAATTAAAACTTCAAAAACAACACCAAAGATTAATATGATCAAGTTCCCACGTTTTTTTTAGTTTTCTAGGACTTCAAAAATGGCTAAATGACTAGAATTAACATGCCTAGCCAATTCCAAGACATCTTCCCATTTAATATCCTTGGAACTTAACAAATTCACATTTAATATCCTTGGAACTTAACAAATTCACACCCTTTTATGGTCAGACCATGCTGGTTGTGAATTTGCATGCATTAGCCTCTTCAATTGCTTTGATGACATGGACTAGGCCTTGATTATTATTTGAGCCCATCTTGGTTTTTCTAGAATCTGCCCAAATCTCTTGGACAAGCCCATTTAGTGCTTCCTTGAAACGTTTGGCTCTAAGTCTTGTAATTGGGCCACTAGAAAATGACAATGGGTCTTGTGCAAATTCAGCTCCATTTCCACTTGTATGATCAGCACGTCCAGCTCCTTGGTGTGCATCACTTTTCCAACTGTTTTGGCTTGAAATGACGCCATAATGGTATTTTTTAATTTTTTGAATTTTGTTGCTATTTTTTTGGAATTTCTATTACGCAGCGATTTGGAACGGAACGGAACGATAATTTTAATTTTCTCTCTTCCTCGACCTTTTCCACCCTATTTTGGCTTCAAAAGAAGCCATAATGGTATTTTTTAATTTCTTGAATTTTTTTTTTATTTTTTTGGAATTTTCTATTACGCATCGATTTGGAACGGAACGGAACGATAATTTTTATTTTCTCTCTTCCTCGACCTTTTCCACCCTATTTTGGCGTCAAAAGAAGCCATAATGGTATTTTTTAATTTCTTGAATTTTTTTGTTATTTTTTTGGAATTTTCTATTACGCTTTGGGTAGGAACGAAACGGAACGATAATTTTTATTTCCTCTCTTCGTTAGCCTTTTCCATCCTATTTTGGCTAGAAATGACGCCATAATGGATTTTTATCATTTTTTTCATTTTTTTGCTAATTTTTTTGGAATTTTCTACTACGCGTCTAGTTGGAACGAAACGGAACTGCAATTTTTATTTTCTCCATCCCTCGGCCTTTTCCAACCTATTTTGGCTTGGAATTAAGCCACAATGGTATTTTTTGATTTTTTAATTTATTTTTCTCTTTTTTTGGAATTTTCTATTACCTGTCGGGTAAGAACGGAACTGAAAGACAATTTTTATATTTTCTCTTTCTCGGCCTTTTCCAATCTATTTTGGCTTGAAATGAAGCTATAACGGTATCTTTTAATTTATTGAATTTTTTTGTTATTTTTTTTGAATTTTCTCTTACGCGTCGGGTCGGAATGAAACGAAACGATAATTTTTATTTTCTCTCTCTGAGCCTTTTCCAACCTGTTTTGGCCTGAAATGACGCCATAATGGTATTTTTTAATTTATTGAATTTTTTTTTATTTTTTTTTTAATTTTCTCTTACGCATCGGGTCGGAATGAAACGAAACGATAATTTTTATTTTCTCTCTTTGAGCCTTTTCCAACCTGTTTTGGTTTGAAATGATGCCATAATGGTATTTTTTTAATTTTTTGGTTATTTTTTTGGAATTTTCTGTTACGCATCGAGTTGGAACGGAACGAAATGATAATTTTTATTTTCTCTCTTCCTCGACCTTTTCCACCCTATTTTGGCTTCAACAGAAGCGATAATGGTATTTTTTAATTTCTTGAATTTTTTTGCTATCTTTTTGGAATTTTCTATTACGCTTTGGGTAGGAAGGAAACGGAACGATAATTTTTATTTCCTCTCTTCGTTAGCCTTTTCCAACCAATTTTAGCTAGAAATGACGCCAGAATGGATTTTTATCATTTTTTTAATTTTTTTGCTAATTTTTTTGGAATTTTCTGCTATGCGTCGAGTGGGAACGAAACGGAACGGCGATATTTATTTTCTCAATTCCTCGGCCTTTTCAAACCTATTTTGGCTTGGAATGAAGCCATAATGGTATTTTTTTATTTTTTTTCTCTTTTTCTGGAATTTTCTATTACCTGTCGGGTAAGAACGGAACTGAAAGACAATTTTTATTTTTTCTCTTTCTCGGCCTTTTCCAATCTATTTTGGCTTGAAATGAAGCCATAACGGTATTTTTTAATTTATTGAATTTTTTTACTATTTTTTTTGAATTTTCTCTTACGCGTCGGGTCGGAACGAAACGAAACGATAATTTTTATTTTCTCTCTCTGAGCCTTTTCCAACCTGTTTTGGCTTGAAGTGATGCCATAATGGTATTTTTTTAATTTTTTGAAATTTTTTGCTATTTTTTTGGAATTTTCTATTACGGATCGAGTTGGAACAGAACGGAACGATAATTTTTATTTTCTCTCTTCCTCGACCTTTTCCACCTTATTTTGGCTTCAAAAGAAGCCATAATGGTATTTTTTAATTTCTTGAATTTTTTTGCTATTTTTTTGGAATTTTCTATTACGCTTTGGGTAGGAACGAAACGGAACGATAATTTTTATTTCCTCTCTTCGTTAGCCTTTTCCAACCTATTTTGGCTAGAAATGACGCCATAATGGATTTTTATCATTTTTTTCATTTTTTTGCTAATTTTTATGGAATTTTCTGCTACGCGTCGAGTGGGTACGAAACGGAACTGCAATTTTTATTTTCTCCATTCCTCGGCCTTTTCCAACCTATTTTGGCTTGGAATTAAGCCACAATGGTATTTTTTGATTTTTTAATTTTTTTTTCTCTTTTTTTGGAATTTGCTATTACCTGTCGGGTAAGAACGGAACTGAAAGACAAAATGGTATTTTTTAATTTCTTGAATTTTTTTGCTATCTTTTTTGAATTTTCTATTACGCTTTGGGTAGGAATGAAACGGAACGATAATTTTTATTTCCTCTCTTCGTTAGCCTTTTCCAACCTATTTTAGCTAGAAATGACGCCATAATGGATTTCTATCATTTTTTTAATTTTTTTGCTAATTTTTTTGGAATTTTCTGCTATGCGTCGAGTGGGAACGAAACGGAACGGCGATTTTTATTTTCTCAATTCCTCGGCCTTTTCAAACCTATTTTGGCTTGGAATGAAGCCACAATGGTATTTTTTTTATTTTTTTTCACTTTTTCTGGAATTTTCTATTACCTGTCGGGTAAGAACGGAACTGAAAGACAATTTTTATTTTTTCTCTTTCTCGGCCTTTTCCAGTCTATTTTGGCTTGAAATGGAGCCATAACGGTATTTTTTAATTTATTAAATTTTTTTACTATTTTTTGTGAATTTTCTCTTACGCGTCGGGTCAGAACGAAACGAAACGATAATTTTTATTTTCTCTCTCTGAGCCATTTCCAACCTGTTTTGGCTTGAAGTGATGCCATAATGGTATTTTTTTAATTTTTTGAAATTTTTTGCTATTTTTTTTGAATTTTCTCTTACGCGTCGGGTCGGAACGAAACGAAACGATAATTTTTATTTTCTCTCTTCCTCGACCTTTTCCACCCTATTTTGGCGTGAAAAGAAGCCGTAATGGTATTTTTTAATTTCTTGAATTTTTTTGTTATTTTTTTGGAATTTTCTGTTACGCTTTGGGTAGGAACGAAACGGAACGATAATTTTTATTTCCTCTCTTCGTTAGCCTTTTCCAACCTATTTTGGCTAGAAATGACGCCATAATGGATTTTTTTCATTTTTTCGCTAATTTTTATGGAATTTTCTACTACGCGTCGAGTGGGAACGAAACGGAACTGCAATTTTTATTTTCTCCATTCCTCGGCCTTTTCCAACCTATTTTGGCTTGGAATGAAGCCACAATGGTATTTTTTGATTTTTTTTCTCTTTTTTTGTAATTTTTTATTACATGTCGGGCAAGAACGGAACGGCAAGTCACTTTTTATTTTTTCTCTTTCTCGGCCTTTTCCAACCTATTTTGGCCTGAAATGAAGCCATAATGGTATCTTTTAATTTAATGAATTTTTTTGCTATTTTATTTTGAATTTTCTCTTACGCGTCAGGTCGGAACGGAACGAAACGAAACGATAATTTTTATTTTCTCTCTCTGAGCCTTTTCCAACCTGTTTTGGCTTGAAATGATGCCATAATGGTATTTTTTAATTTTTTGAATTTTGTTGCTATTTTTTTGGAATTTTCTATTACGCATCGATTTGGAACGGAACGGAACGATAATTTTAATTTTCTCTCTTCCTCGACCTTTTCCACCCTATTTTGGCTTCAAAAGAAGCCATAATGGTATTTTTTAATTCCTTGAATTTTTTTGTTATTTTTTTGGAATTTTCTATTACGCATCGATTTGGAACGGAACAGAACGATAATTTTTATTTTCTCTCTTCCTCGACCTTTTCCACCCTATTTTGGCGTCAAAAGAAGCCATAATGGTATTTTTTAATTTCTTGAATTTTTTTGTTATTTTTTTGGAATTTTCTATTACGCTTTGGGTAGGGACGAAACGGAACGATAATTTTTATTTCCTCTCTTCGTTAGCCTTTTCCAACCTATTTTGGCTAGAAATGACGCCATAATGGATTTTTATAATTTTTTTCATTTTTTTGCTAATTTTTTTGGAATTTTCTACTACGCGTCGAGTGGGAACGAAACGGAACTGCAATTTTTACTTTCTCCATTCCTCGGCCTTTTCCAACCTATTTTGGCTTGGAATTAAACCACAATGGTATTTTTTGATTTTTTAATTTTTTTTTCTCTTTTTTTTGGAATTTTCTATTACCTTTCGGGTAAGAACGGAACTGAAAGACAATTTTTATTTTTTCCCTTTCTCGGCCTTTTCCAATCTATTTTGGCTTGAAATGAAGCCATAACGGTATTTTTTAATTTATTGAATTTTTTTACTATTTTTTTTGAATTTTCTCTTACGCGTCGGGTCGGAACGAAACGAAACGATAATTTTTATTTTCTCTCTTCCTCGACCTTTTCCACCCTATTTTGGCGTGAAAAGAAGCCATAATGGTATTTTTTAATTTCTTGAATTTTTTTGTTATTTTTTTGGAATTTTCTATTACGCTTTGGGTAGGAACGAAACGGAACGATAATTTTTATTTCCTCTCTTCGTTAGCCTTTTCCAACCTATTTTGGCTAGAAATGACGCCATAATGGATTTTTTTCATTTTTTCGCTAATTTTTATGGAATTTTCTACTACGCGTCGAGTGGGAACGAAACGGAACTGCAATTTTTATTTTCTCCATTCCTCGGCCTTTTCGAACCTATTTTGGCTTGGAATGAAGCCACAATGGTATTTTTTGATTTTTTTTCTCTTTTTTTGTAATTTTCTATTACATGTCGGGTAAGAACGGAACGGCAAGTCAATTTTTATTTTTTCTCTTTCTCGGCCTTTTCCAACCTATTTTGGCCTGAAATGAAGCCATAATGGTATCTTTTACTTTAATGAATTTTTTTGCTATTTTATTTTGAATTTTCTCTTACGCGTCAGGTCGGAACGGAACGAAACGAAACGATAATTTTTATTTTCTCTCTCTGAGCCTTTTCCAACCTGTTTTGGCTTGAAATGATGCCATAATGGTATTTTTTAATTTTTTGAATTCTGTTGCTATTTTTTTGGAATTTTCTATTACGCATCGATTTGGAACGGAACGGAACGATAATTTTAATTTTCTCTCTTCCTCGACCTTTTCCATCCTATTTTGGCTTCAAAAGAAGCCATAATGGTATTTTTTAATTCCTTGAATTTTTTTTTTATTTTTTTGGAATTTTCTATTACGCATCGATTTGGAACGGAACAGAACGATAATTTTTATTTTCTCTCTTCCTCGACCTTTTCCACCCTATTTTGGCGTCAAAAGAAGCCATAATGGTATTTTTTAATTTCTTGAATTTTTTTGTTATTTTTTTGGAATTTTCTATTACGCTTTGGGTAGGGACGAAACGGAACGAGAATTTTTATTTCCTCTCTTCGTTAGCCTTTTCCAACCTATTTTGGCTAGAAATGACGCCATAATGGATTTTTATCATTTTTTTCATTTTTTTGCTAATTTTTTTGGAATTTTCTACTACGCATCGAGTGGGAACGAAACGGAACTGCAATTTTTACTTTCTCCATTCCTCGGCCTTTTCCAACCTATTTTGGCTTGGAATTAAACCACAATGGTATTTTTTGATTTTTTAATTTTTTTTCTCTTTTTTTGGAATTTTCTATTACCTTTCAGGTAAGAACGGAACTGAAAGACAATTTTTATTTTTTCTCTTTCTCGGCCTTTTCCAATCTATTTTGGCTTGAAATGAAGCCATAACGGTATTTTTTAATTTATTGAATTTTCTTACTATTTTTTTTGAATTTTATCTTACGCGTCGGGTCGGAACGAAACGGAACGATAATTTTTATTTTCTCTCTTCCTCGACCTTTTCCACCCTATTTTGGCGTGAAAAGAAGCCATAATGGTATTTTTTAATTTCTTGAATTTTTTTGTTATTTTTTTGGAATTTTCTATTACGCTTTGGGTAGGAACGAAACGGAACGATAATTTTTATTTCCTCTCTTCGTTAGCCTTTTCCAACCTATTTTGGCTAGAAATGACGCCATAATGGATTTTTTTCATTTTTTCGCTAATTTTTATGGAATTTTCTACTACGCGTCGAGTGGGAACGAAACGGAACTGCAATTTTTATTTTCTCCATTCCTCGGCCTTTTCCAACCTATTTTGGCTTGGAATGAAGCCACAATGGTATTTTTTGATTTTTTTTCTCTTTTTTTGTAATTTTTTATTACATGTCGGGTAAGAACGGAACGGCAAGTCAATTTTTATTTTTTCTCTTTCTCGGCCTTTTCCAACCTATTTTGGCCTGAAATGAAGCCATAATGGTATCTTTTAATTTAATGAATTTTTTTGCTATTTTATTTTGAATTTTCTCTTACGCGTCAGGTCGGAACGGAACGAAACGAAACGATAATTTTTATTTTCTCTCTCTGAGCCTTTTCCAACCTGTTTTGGCTTGAAATGATGCCATAATGGTATTTTTTAATTTTTTGAATTTTGTTGCTATTTTTTTGGAATTTTCTATTACGCATCGATTTGGAACGGAACGGAACGATAATTTTAATTTTCTCTCTTCCTCGACCTTTTCCACCCTATTTTGGCTTCAAAAGAAGCCATAATGGTATTTTTTAATTCCTTGAATTTTTTTGTTATTTTTTTGGAATTTTCTATTACGCATCGATTTGGAACGGAACAGAACGATAATTTTTATTTTCTCTCTTCCTCGACCTTTTCCACCCTATTTTGGCGTCAAAAGAAGCCATAATGGTATTTTTTAATTTCTTGAATTTTTTTGTTATTTTTTTGGAATTTTCTATTACGCTTTGGGTAGGGACGAAACGGAACGATAATTTTTATTTCCTCTCTTCGTTAGCCTTTTCCAACCTATTTTGGCTAGAAATGACGCCATAATGGATTTTTATAATTTTTTTCATTTTTTTGCTAATTTTTTTGGAATTTTCTACTACGCGTCGAGTGGGAACGAAACGGAACTGCAATTTTTACTTTCTCCATTCCTCGGCCTTTTCCAACCTATTTTGGCTTGGAATTAAACCACAATGGTATTTTTTGATTTTTTAATTTTTTTTTCTCTTTTTTTGAAATTTTCTATTACCTTTCGGGTAAGAACGGAACTGAAAGACAATTTTTATTTTTTCTATTTCTCGGCCTTTTCCAATCTATTTTGGCTTGAAATGAAGCCATAACGGTATTTTTTAATTTATTGAATTTTTTTACTATTTTTTTTGAATTTTCTCTTACGCGTCGGGTCGGAACGAAACGAAACGATAATTTTTATTTTCTCTCTTCCTCGACCTTTTCCACCCTATTTTGGCGTGAAAAGAAGCCATAATGGTATTTTTTAATTTCTTGAATTTTTTTGTTATTTTTTTGGAATTTTCTACTACGCTTTGGGTAGGAACGAAACGGAACGATAATTTTTATTTCCCCTCTTCGTTAGCCTTTTCCAACCTATTTTGGCTAGAAATGACGCCATAATGGATTTTTTTCATTTTTTCGCTAATTTTTATGGAATTTTCTACTACGCGTCGAGTTGGAACGAAACGGAACTGCAATTTTTATTTTCTCCATTCCTCGGCCTTTTCCAACCTATTTTGGCTTGGAATGAAGCCACAATGGTATTTTTTGATTTTTTTTCTCTTTTTTTGTAATTTTCTATATTACATGTCGGGTAAGAACGGAACGGCAAGTCAATTTTTATTTTTTCTCTTTCTCGGCCTTTTCCAACCTATTTTGGTCTGAAATGAAGCCATAATGGTATCTTTTAATTTAATGAATTTTTTTGCTATTTTATTTTGAATTTTCTCTTACGCGTCAGGTCGGAACGGAACGAAACGAAACGATAATTTTTATTTTCTCTCTCTGAGCCTTTTCCAACCTGTTTTGGCTTGAAATGATGCCATAATGGTATTTTTTAATTTTTTGAATTGTGTTGCTATTTTTTTGGAATTTTCTATTACGCATCGATTTGGAACGGAACGGAACGATAATTTTAATTTTCTCTCTTCCTCGACCTTTTCCACCCTATTTTGGCTTCAAAAGAAGCCATAATGGTATTTTTTAATTCCTTGAATTTTTTTGTTATTTTTTTGGAATTTTCTATTACGCATCGATTTGGAACGGAACAGAACGATAATTTTTATTTTCTCTCTTCCTCGACCTTTTCCACCCTATTTTGGCGTCAAAAGAAGCCATAATGGTATTTTTTAATTTCTTGAATTTTTTTGTTATTTTTTTGGAATTTTCTATTACGCTTTGGGTAGGGACGAAACGGAACGATAATTTTTATTTCCTCTCTTCGTTAGCATTTTCCAACCTATTTTGGCTAGAAATGACGCCATAATGGATTTTTATCATTTTTTTCATTTTTTTGCTAATTTTTTTGGAATTTTCTACTACGCATCGAGTGGGAACGAAACGGAACTGCAATTTTTACTTTCTCCATTCCTCGGCCTTTTCCAACCTATTTTGGCTTGGAATTAAACCACAATGGTATTTTTTGATTTTTTAATTTTTTTTTCTCTTTTTTTGGAATTTTCTATTACCTTTCAGGTAAGAACGGAACTGAAAGACAATTTTTATTTTTTCTCTTTCTCGGCCTTTTCCAATCTATTTTGGCTTGAAATGAAGCCATAACGGTATTTTTTAATTTATTGAATTTTTTTACTATTTTTTTTGAATTTTCTCTTACGCGTCGGGTCGGAACGAAACGAAACGATAATTTTTATTTTCTCTCTTCCTCGACCTTTTCCACCCTATTTTGGCGTGAAAAGAAGCCATAATGGTATTTTTTAATTTCTTGAATTTTTTTGTTATTTTTTTGGAATTTTCTATTACGCTTTGGGTAGGAACGAAACGGAACGATAATTTTTATTTCCTCTCTTCGTTAGCCTTTTCCAACCTATTTTGGCTAGAAATGACGCCATAATGGATTTTTTTCATTTTTTCGCTAATTTTTATGGAATTTTCTACTACGGGTCGAGTGGGAACGAAACGGAACTGCAATTTTTATTTTCTCCATTCCTCGGCCTTTTCCAACCTATTTTGGCTTGGAATTAAGCCACAATGGTATTTTTTGATTTTTTAATTTTTTTTTTCTCTTTTTTTGGAATTTTCTATTACCCGTCGGGTAAGAACGGAATGGAAAGACAATTTTTATTTTTTCTCTTTCTCGGCCTTTTCCAACCTATTTTTGCTTGAAATGAAGCCATAACGGTATCTTTTAATTTATTGAATTTTTTTGCTATTTTATTTTGAATTTTCTCTTACGCGTCGGGTCGGAACGGAACGAAACGAAACTATAATTTTTATTTTCTCTGTTTGAGCCTTTTCCAACCTATTTTAGCTAGAAATGACACCATAATGGATTTTTATCATTTTTTTCATTTTTTTGCCAATTTTTTTGGAATATTCTATTACGCGTCGAGTGGGAACGAAACGGAACGGCAATTTTTATTTTCTCAATTCCTCGGCCTTTTCAAACCTATTTTGGCTTGTAATGAAGCCACAATGGTATTTTTTTGATTTTTTTTCTCTTTTTTTTGAATTTTCTATTACCCGTCGGGTAAGAACGGAAGGGAAAGACAATTTTTATTTTTTCTCTTTCTCGGCCTTTTCCAACCTATTTTGGTCTGAAATGAAGCCATAATGGTATCTTTTAATTTAATGAATTTTTTTGCTATTTTATTTTGAATTTTCTCTTACGCGTCAGGTCGGAACGGAACGAAACGAAACGATAATTTTTATTTTCTCTCTCTGAGCCTTTTCCAACCTGTTTTGGCTTGAAATGATGCCATAATGGTATTTTTTAATTTTTTGAATTTTGTTGCTATTTTTTTGGAATTTTCTATTACGCATCGATTTGGAACGGAACGGAACGATAATTTTAATTTTCTCTCTTCCTCGACCTTTTCCACCCTATTTTGGCTTCAAAAGAAGCCATAATGGTATTTTTTAATTCCTTGAATTTTTTTGTTATTTTTTTGGAATTTTCTATTACGCATCGATTTGGAACGGAACAGAACGATAATTTTTATTTTCTCTCTTCCTCGACCTTTTCCACCCTATTTTGGCGTCAAAAGAAGCCATAATGGTATTTTTTAATTTCTTGAATTTTTTTGTTATTTTTTTGGAATTTTCTATTACGCTTTGGGTAGGGACGAAACGGAACGATAATTTTTATTTCCTCTCTTCGTTAGCATTTTCCAACCTATTTTGGCTAGAAATGACGCCATAATGGATTTTTATCATTTTTTTCATTTTTTTGCTAATTTTTTTGGAATTTTCTACTACGCATCGAGTGGGAACGAAACGGAACTGCAATTTTTACTTTCTCCATTCCTCGGCCTTTTCCAACCTATTTTGGCTTGGAATTAAACCACAATGGTATTTTTTGATTTTTTAATTTTTTTTTCTCTTTTTTTGGAATTTTCTATTACCTTTCAGGTAAGAACGGAACTGAAAGACAATTTTTATTTTTTTTCTTTCTCGGCCTTTTCCAATCTATTTTGGCTTGAAATGAAGCCATAACGGTATTTTTTAATTTATTCAATTTTTTTACTATTTTTTTTGAATTTTCTCTTACGCGTCGGGTCGGAACGAAACGAAACGATAATTTTTATTTTCTCTCTTCCTCGACCTTTTCCACCCTATTTTGGCGTGAAAAGAAGCCATAATGGTATTTTTTAATTTCTTGAATTTTTTTGTTATTTTTTTGGAATTTTCTATTACGCTTTGGGTAGGAACGAAACGGAACGATAATTTTTATTTCCTCTCTTCGTTAGCCTTTTCCAACCTATTTTGGCTAGAAATGACGCCATAATGGATTTTTTTCATTTTTTTCGCTAATTTTTATGGAATTTTCTACTACGGGTCGAGTGGGAACGAAACGGAACTGCAATTTTTATTTTCTCCATTCCTCGGCCTTTTCCAACCTATTTTGGCTTGGAATTAAGCCACAATGGTATTTTTTGATTTTTTAATTTTTTTTTTCTCTTTTTTTGGAATTTTCTATTACCCGTCGGGTAAGAACGGAATGGAAAGACAATTTTTATTTTTTCTCTTTCTCGGCCTTTTCCAACCTATTTTTGCTTGAAATGAAGCCATAACGGTATTTTTTAATTTATTGAATTTTTTTGCTATTTTATTTTGAATTTTCTCTTACGCGTCGGGTCGGAACGGAACGAAACGAAACTATAATTTTTATTTTCTATGTTTGAGCCCTTTCCAACCTATTTTAGCTAGAAATGACACCATAATGGATTTTTATCATTTTTTTCATTTTATTGCCAATTTTTTTGGAATATTCTATTACGCGTCGAGTGGGAACGAAACGGAACGGCAATTTTTATTTTCTCAATTCCTCGGCCTTTTCAAACCTATTTTGGCTTGTAATGAAGCCACAATGGTATTTTTTTGATTTTTTTTCTCTTTTTTTTGAATTTTCTATTACCCGTCGGGTAAGAACGGAAGGGAAAGACAATTTTTATTTTTTCTCTTTCTCGGCCTTTTCCAACCTATTTTGGTCTGAAATGAAGCCATAAGGGTATCTTTTAATTTAATGAATTTTTTTGCTATTTTATTTTGAATTTTCTCTTACGCGTCAGGTCTGAACGGAACGAAACGAAACGATAATTTTTATTTTCTCTCTCTGAGCCTTTTCCAACCTGTTTTGGCTTGAAATGATGCCATAATGGTATTTTTTAATTTTTTGAATTTTGTTGCTATTTTTTTGGAATTTTCTATTACGCATCGATTTGGAACGGAACGGAACGATAATTTTAATTTTCTCTCTTCCTCGACCTTTTCCACCCTATTTTGGCTTCAAAAGAAGCCATAATGGTATTTTTTAATTCCTTGAATTTTTTTGTTATTTTTTTGGAATTTTCTATTACGCATCGATTTGGAACGGAACAGAACGATAATTTTTATTTTCTCTCTTCCTCGACCTTTTCCACCCTATTTTGGCGTCAAAAGAAGCCATAATGGTATTTTTTAATTTCTTGAATTTTTTTGTTATTTTTTTGGAATTTTCTATTACGCTTTGGGTAGGGACGAAACGGAACGATAATTTTTATTTCCTCTTTTCGTTAGCATTTTCCAACCTATTTTGGCTAGAAATGACGCCATAATGGATTTTTATCATTTTTTTCATTTTTTTGCTAATTTTTTTGGAATTTTCTACTACGCATCGAGTGGGAACGAAACGGAACTGCAATTTTTACTTTCTCCATTCCTCGGCCTTTTCCAACCTATTTTGGCTTGGAATTAAACCACAATGGTATTTTTTGATTTTTTAATTTTTTTTTCTCTTTTTTTGGAATTTTCTATTACCTTTCAGGTAAGAACGGAACTGAAAAACAATTTTTATTTTTTCTCTTTCTCGGCCTTTTCCAATCTATTTTGGCTTGAAATGAAGCCAAAACGGTATTTTTTAATTTATTGAATTTTTTTACTATTTTTTTTGAATTTTCTCTTACGCGTCGGGTCGGAACGAAACGAAACGATAATTTTTATTTTCTCTCTTCCTCGACCTTTTCCACCCTATTTTGGCGTGAAAAGAAGCCATAATGGTATTTTTTAATTTCTTGAATTTTTTTGTTATTTTTTTGGAATTTTCTATTACGCTTTGGGTAGGAACGAAACGGAACGATAATTTTTATTTCCTCTCTTCGTTAGCCTTTCCAACCTATTTTAGCTAGAAATGACACCATAATGGATTTTTATCATTTTTTTCATTTTATTGCCAATTTTTTTGGAATATTCTATTACGCGTCGAGTGGGAACGAAACGGAACGGCAATTTTTATTTTCTCAATTCCTCGGCCTTTTCAAACCTATTTTGGCTTGTAATGAAGCCACAATGGTATTTTTTTGATTTTTTTTCTCTTTTTTTTGAATTTTCTATTACCCGTCGGGTAAGAACGGAAGGGAAAGACAATTTTTATTTTTTCTCTTTCTCGGCCTTTTCCAACCTATTTTGGCTTGAAATGAAGCCATAACGGTATCTTTTAATTTATTGAATTTTTTTGCTATTTTATTTTGAATTTTCTCTTACGCGTCGGGTCGGAACGGAACGAAACGAAACTATAATTTTTATTTTCTCTCTTTGAGCCTTTTCCAACCTATTTTAGCTAGAAATGACGCCATAATGGATTTTTATCATTTTTTTCATTTTTTTGCAAATTTTTTTGGAATATTCTATTACGCGTCGAGTGGGAACGAAACGGAACGGCAATTTTTATTTTCTCAATTCCTCGGCCTTTTCCAACCTATTTTGGCTTGGAATGAAGCCACAATGGTATTTTTTTATTTTTTTTCTCTTTTTTTGTAATTTTCTGTTACATGTCGGGTAAGAACGGAACGGAATGTCAATTTTTATTTTTTCTCTTTCTCGGCCTTTTCCAACCTATTTTGGCTTGAAATGAAGCCATAATGGTATTTTTTAATTTAATGAATTTTTTTGCTATTTTATTTTGAATTTTCTCTTACGCGTCAGGTCGGAACGGAACGAAACGAAACGATAATTTTTATTTTCTCTCTCTGAGCCTTTTCCAACCTGTTTTGGCTTGAAATGACGCCATAATGGTATTTTTTAATTTTTTGAATTTTGTTGCTATTTTTTTGGAATTTTCTATTACGCTTCGATTTGGAACGGAACGGAACGATAATTTTAATTTTCTCTCTTCCTCGATCTTTTCCACCCTATTTTGGCTTCAAAAGAAGCCATAATGGTATTTTTTATTTCCATGAATTTTTTTGTTATTTTTTTGGAATTTTCTATTACGCTTTGGGTAGGAACGAAACGGAACGATAATTTTTATTTCCTCTCTTCGTTAGCCTTTTCCAACCTATTTTCGCTAGAAATGACGCCATAATGGATTTTTATCATTTTTTTCATTTTTTTGCTAATTTTTTTGGAATTTTATACTACGCGTCGAGTGGGAACGAAACGGAACTGCAATTTTTATTTTCTCCATTCCTCGGCCTTTTCCAACCTATTTTGGCTTGGAATTAAACCACAATGGTATTTTTTGATTTTTTAATTTTTTTTTTCTCTTTTTTTGGAACTTTCTATTACCTGTCGGGTAAGAACAGAACTGAAAGACAATTTTTATTTTTTCTCTTTCTCGGCCTTTTCCAATCTATTTTGGCTTGAAATGAAGCAATAACGGTATTTTTTAATTTATTGAATTTTTTTACTATTTTTTGTGAATTTTCTCTTACGCGTCGGGTCGGAACGAAACGAAACGATAATTTTTATTTTCTCTCTCTGAGCCTTTTCCAACCTGTTTTGGCTTGAAGTGATGCCATAATGGTATGTTTTTAATTTTTTGAAATTTTTTGCTATTTTTTTGGAATTTTCTATTACGCATCGAGTTGGAACAGAACGGAACGATAATTTTTATTTTCTCTCTTCCTCTACCTTTTCCACCCTATTTTGGCTTCAAAAGAAGCCATAATGGTATTTTTTAATTTCATGAATTTTTTTGCTATTTTTTTGGAATTTTCTATTACGCTTTGGGTAGGAACGAAACGGAACGATAATTTTTATTTTCTCTCTTCGTTAACCTTTTCCAACCTATGTTGCCTTGAAATGATGCCATAATGGATTTTTATCATTTTTTTCATTTTTTTGCTAATTTTTTCGGAATTTTCTATTACGCGTCGAGTGGGAACGAAACGGAACGGCGATTTTTATTTTCTCAATTCCTCGGCCTTTTCCAACCTATTTTGGCTTGGAATGAAGCCACAATGGTATTTTTTAATTTTTTGATTTTTTTTCTCTTTTTTTGGAATTTTCTATTACCCGTCGGGTAAGAACGGAATGGAAAGACAATTTTTATTTCTTCTCTTTCTCGGCCTTTTCCAACCTATTTTGGCTTGAAATGAAGCCATAACGGTATCTTTTAATTTATTGAATTTTTTTGCTATTTTATTTTGAATTTTCTCTTACGCGTCGGGTCAGAACGGAACGAAACGAAACTATAATTTTTATTTTCTCTCTTTGAGCCTTTTCCAACCTATTTTAGCTAGAAATGACGCCATAATGGATTTTTATCATTTTTTTCATTTTTTTGCCAATTTTTTTGGAATATTCTATTACGCGTCGAGTGGGAACGAAACGGAACGGCAATTTTTATTTTCTCAATTCCTCGGCCTTTCCCAACCTATTTTGGCTTGGAATGAAGCCACAATGGTATTTGTTGATTTTTTTTCTCTTTTTTTGTAATTTTCTATTACATGTCGGGTAAGAACGGAACGGAAAGTCAATTTTTATTTTTTCTCTTTCTCGGTCTTTTCCAACCTATTTTGGCCTGAAATGAAGCCATAATGGTATCTTTTAATTTAATGAATTTTTTTGCTATTTTATTTTGAATTTTCTCTTACGCGTCGGGTCGGAACGGAACGAAACGAAACTATAATTTTTATTTTCTCTCTTTGAGCCTTTTCCAACCTATTTTAGCTAGAAATGACGCCATAATGGATTTTTATCATTTTTTTAATTTTTTTGCTAATGTTTTTGGAATTTTCTGCTATGCGTCGAGTGGGAACGAAACGGAACGGCGATTTTTATTTTCTCAATTCCTCGGCCTTTTCAAACCTATTTTGGCTTGGAATGAAGCCACAATGCTATTTTTTTATTTTTTTTCTCTTTTTCTGGAATTTTCAATTACCTGTCGGGTAAGAACGGAACTGAAAGACAATTTTTCTTTTTTCTCTTTCTCGGCCTTTTCCAATCTATTTTGGCTTGAAATGAAGCCATAATGGTATTTTTTAATTTATTGAATTTTTTTACTATTTCTTTTGAATTTTCTCTTACGCGTCAGGTCGGAACGGAACGAAACGAAACGATAATTTTTATTTTCTCTCTCTGAGCCTTTTCCAACCTGTTTTGGCTTGAAATGACGCCATAATGGTATTTTTTAATTTTTTGAATTTTGTTGCTATTTTTTTGGAATTTTCTATTACGCATCGATTTGGAACGGAACGGAACGATAATTTTAATTTTTCTCTCTTCCTTGGCCTTTTCCACCCTATTTTGGCTTCAAAAGAAGCCATAATGGTATTTTTTAATTTCTTGAATTTTTCTGTTATTTTTTTGGAATTTTCTATTAAGCATCGATTTGGAACGGAACGGAACGATAATTTTTATTTTCTCTCTTCCTCGACCTTTTCCACCCTATTTTGGCGTCAAAAGAAGCCATAATGGCATTTTTTAGTTTCTTGAATTTTTTTGTTATTTTTTTGGAATTTTCTATTACGCTTTGGGTTGGAACGAAACGAAACGATAATTTTTATTTCCTCTCTTCGTTAGCCTTTTCCAACCTATTTTGGCTAGAAATGACGCCATAATGGATTTTTATCATTTTTTTCATTTTTTTGCTAATTTTTATGGAATTATCTACTACGCGTCGAGTGGGAACGAAACGGAACTGCAATTTTTACATTCTCCTTTTCTCGGCCTTTTCCAACCTATTTTGGCTTGGAATTAAACCACAATGGTATTTTTTGATTTTTTAATTTTTTTTTCTCTTTTTTTGGAATTTTCTATTACCTGTCGGGTAAGAACGGAACTGAAAGACAATTTTTATTTTTTCTCTTTCTCGGCCTTTTCCAATCTATTTTGGCTTGAAATGAAGCCATAACGGTATCTTTTAATTTATTGAATTTTTTTGTTATTTTTTTTGAATTTTCTCTTACGCGTCGGGTCGGAATGAAACGAAACGATAATTTTTATTTTCTCTCTATGAGCCATTTCCAACCTGTTTTGGTTTGAAATGATGCCATAATGGTATTTTTTTAATTTTTTGGTTATTTTTTTGGAATTTTCTGTTACGCATCGAGTTGGAACGGAACGAAACGATAATTTTTATTTTCTCTCTTCCTCGACCTTTTCCACCCTTTTTTGGCTTCAAAAGAAGCGATAATGGTATTTTTTAATTTCTTGAATTTTTTTGCTATCTTTTTGGAATTTTCTATTACGCTTTGGGTAGGAAAGAAACGGAACGATAATTTTTATTTCCTCTCTTCGTTAGCCTTTTCCAACCTATTTTAGCTAGAAATGACGCCATAATGGATTTTTATCATTTTTTTAATTTTTTTGGAATTTTCTGCTATGCGTCGAGCGGGAACGAAATGGAACGGCGATTTTTATTTTCTTAATTCCTCGGCCTTTTCAAACCTATTTTGGATTGGAATGAAGCCACAATGGTATTTTCTTGATTTTTTTTCTCTTTTTTTGGAATTTTCTATTACCCGTCGGGTAAGAGCGGAATGGAAAGACAATTTTTATTTTTCTCTTTCTCGGCCTTTTCCAACCTATTTTGGCTTGAAATGAAGCCATAACGGAATCTTTTAATTTATTGAATTTTTTTGCTATTTTATTTTGAATTTTCTCTTACGCGTCGGGTCGGAACGGAACGAAACGAAACTATAATTTTTATTTTCTCTCTTTGAGCCTTTTCCAACCTATTTTAGCTAGAAATGACGCCATAATGGATTTTTATCATTTTTTTCATTTTTTTGCCAATTTTTTTGGAATATTCTATTACGCGTCGAGTGGGACCGAAACGGAACGGCAATTTTTATTTTCTCAATTCCTCGGCCTTTTCCAACCTATTTTGGCTTGTAATCAAGCCACAATGGTATTTTTTTATTTTTTTTTCTCTTTTTTTGTAATTTTCTGTTACATGTCGGGTAAGAACGGAACGGAAAGTCAATTTTTATTTTTTCTCTTTCTCGGCCTTTTCCAACCTATTTTGGCCTGAAATGAAGCCATAATGGTATCTTTTAATTTAATGAATTTATTTGCTATTTTATTTTGAATTTTCTCTTACGCGTCAGGTCGGAACGGAACGAAACGAAACGATAATTTTTATTTTCTCTCTCTGAGCCTTTTCCAACCTGTTTTGGCTTGAAATGACGCCATAATGGTATTTTTTAATTTTTTGAATTTTGTTGCTATTTTTTTGGAATTTTCTATTACGCTTCGATTTGGAACGGAACGAAACGATAATTTTAATTTTCTCTCTTCCTCGACCTTTTCCACCCTATTTTGGCTTCAAAAGAAGCCATAATGGTATTTTTTAATTTCTTGAATTTTTCTGTTATTTTTTTGGAATTTTCTATTACGCATCGATTTGGAATGGAACGGAACGATCATTTTTATTTTCTCTCTTCCTTGACCTTTTCCACCCTATTTTGGCGTCAAAAGAAGCCATAATGGTATTTTTTAATTTCTTGAATTTTTCTGTTATTTTTTTGGAATTTTCTATTACGCATCGATTTGGAATGGAACGGAACGATAATTTTAATTTACTCTCTTCCTCAACCTTTTCTACCCTATTTTGGCTTCAAAAGAAGCCATAATGGTATTTTTTAATTCCTTGAATTTTTTTGTTATTTTTTTGGAATTTTCTATTACGCTTTGGGTAGGAACGAA
This sequence comes from Quercus rubra, assembly GCA_035136125.1. Classification (NCBI taxonomy): domain Eukaryota; kingdom Viridiplantae; phylum Streptophyta; class Magnoliopsida; order Fagales; family Fagaceae; genus Quercus; species Quercus rubra. Next base: position 100,443 of record JAXUIC010000020.1, read on the forward strand.
ACGGAACGATAATTTTTATTTCCTCTCTTCGTTAGCCTTTTCCAACCTATTTTGGCTAGAAATGATGCCATAATGGATTTTTATCATTTTTTTCATTTATTTGCTAATTTTTTTGGAATTTTCTACTACGCGTCGAGTGGGAACGAATCGGAACTGCAATTTTTTACATTCTCCTTTTCTCGGCCTTTTCCAACCTATTTTGGCTTGGAATTAAACCACAATGGTATTTTTTGATTTTTTAATTTTTTTTTCTCTTTTTTTGGAATTTTCTATTACCTGTCGGGTAAGAACGGAACTGAAAGACAATTTTTATTTTTTCTCTTTCTCGGCCTTTTCCAATCTATTTTGGCTTGAAATGAAGCCATAACGGTATCTTTTAATTTATTGAATTTTTTTGTTATTTTTTTTGAATTTTCTCTTACGCGTCGGGTCGGAAAGAAACGAAACGATAATTTTTATTTTCTCTTTCTGAGCCTTTTCCAACCTGTTTTGGTTTGAAATGATGCCATAATGGTATTTTTTTAATTTTTTTTTAATTTTTTGGAATTTTCTGTTACGCATCGAGTTGGAATGGAACGAAACGATAATTTTTATTTTCTTTCCTCCTCGACCTTTTCCACCCTATTTTGGCTTCAAAAGAAGCGATAATGGTATTTTTTAATTTCTTGAATTTTTTTGCTATCTTTTTGGAATTTTCTATTACGCTTTGGGTAGGAATGAAACGGAACGATAATTTTTATTTCCTCTCTTCGTTAGCCTTTTCCAACCTATTTTAGCTAGAAATGACGCCATAATGGATTTTTATCATTTTTTTAATTTTTTTGCTAATTTTTTTGGAATTTTCTGCAATGCGTCGAGTGGGAACGAAACGGAACGGCGAATTTTATTTTCTCAATTCCTCGGCCTTTTCAAACCTATTTTGGCTTGGAATGAAGCCACAATGGTATTTTTTTGATTTTTTTTCTCTTTTTTTGGAATTTTCTATTACCCGTCGGGTAAGAACGGAATGGAAAGACAATTTTTATTTTTTCTCTTTCTCGGCCTTTTCCAACCTATTTTGGCTTGAAATGAAGCCATAACGGTATCTTTTAATTTATTGAATTTTTTTGCTATTTTATTTGCAATTTTCTCTTACGCGTCGGGTCGGAACGGAACGAAACGAATCTATAATTTTTATTTTCTCTATTTGAGCCTTTTCCAACCTATTTTAGCTAGAAATGACGCCATAATGGATTTTTGTCATTTTTTTCATTTTTTGCCAATTTTTTTTGAATATACTATTACGCGTCGAGTGGGAACGAAACGGAACGGCAATTTTTATTTTCTCAATTCCTCGGCCTTTTCCAACCTATTTTGGCTTGGAATGAAGCCACAATGGTATTTTTTTGATTTTTTTTCTCTTTTTTTGTAATTTTCTATTACATGTCGGGTTAGAACGGAACAGAAAGTCAATTTTTATTTTTTCTCTTTCTCGGCCTTTTCCAACCTATTTTGGCCTGAAATGAAGCCATAATGGTATCTTTTAATTTAATGAATTTTTTTGCTATTTTATTTTGAATTTTCTCTTACGCGTCAGGTCGGAACGGAACGAAACGAAACGATAATTTTTATTTTTTCTCTGTGAGCCTTTTCCAACCTGTTTTGGCTTGAAATGACGCCATAATGGTATTGTTTAATTTTTTGAATTTTGTTGCTATTTTTTTGGAATTTTCTATTACGCATCGATTTGGAACGGAACGGAACGATAATTTTAATTTTCTCTCTTCCTCGACCTTTTCCACCCTATTTTGGCTTCAAAAGAAGCCATAATGGTATTTTTCAATTTCTTGAATTTTTTTGTTATTTTTTTGGAATTTTCTATTACGCATCGATTTGGAACGGAAAGGAACGATAATTTTTATTTTCTCTCTTCCTCGACCTTTTCCACCCTATTTTGGCGTTAAAAGAAGCCATAATGGTATTTTTTAATTTCTTGAATTTTTTTTTTATTTTTTTGGAATTTTCTATTACGCTTTGGGTAGGAACGAAACGGAACGATAATTTTTATTTCCTCTCTTCGTTAGCCTTTTCCAACCTAGTTTGGCTAGAAATGACGCCATAATGGATTTTTATCATTTTTTTCATTTTTTTGCTAATTTTTTTGGAATTTTCTACTACGCGTCGAGTGGGAACGAATCGGAACTGCAATTTTTACTTTCTCCATTCCTCGGCCTTTTCCAACCTATTTTGGCTTGGAATTAAACCACAATGGTAATTTTTTGATTTTTTAATTTTTTTTTCTCTTTTTTTGGAATTTTCTATTACCTGTCGAGTAAGAACGGAACTGAAAGACAATTTTTATTTTTTCTCTTTCTCGGCCTTTTCCAATCTATTTTGGCTTGAAATGAAGCCATAACGGTATCTTTTAATTTATTGAATTTTTTTATTATTTTTTTTGAATTTTCTCTTACCCGTCGGGTCGGAAAGAAACGAAACGATAATTTTTATTTTCTCTCTCTGAGCCTTTTCCAACCTGTTTTGGTTTGAAATGATGCCATAATGGTATTTTTTTAATTTTTTTAATTTTTTGGAATTTTCTGTTACGCATCGAGTTGGAACGGAACGAAACGATAATTTTTATTTTCTCTCTTCCTCGACCTTTTCCACCCTATTTTGGCTTCAAAAGAAGCGATAATGGTATTTTTTAATTTCTTGAATTTTTTTGCTATCTTTTTGGAATTTTCTATTACGCTTTGGGTAGGAATGAAACGGAACGATAATTTTTATTTCCTCTCTTCGTTAGCCTTTTCCAACCTATTTTAGCTAGAAATGACGCCATAATGGATTTTTATCATTTTTTTAATTTTTTTGCTAATTTTTTTGGAATTTTCTGCTATGCGTCGAGTGGGAACGAAACGGAACGGCGATTTTTATTTTCTCAATTCCTCGGCCTTTTCAAACCTATTTTGGCTTGGAATGAAGCCACAATGGTATTTTTTTGATTTTTTTTCTCTTTTTTTGGAATTTTCTATTACCCGTCGGGTAAGAACGGAATGGAAAGACAATTTTTGTTTTTTCTCTTTCTCGGCCTTTTCCAACCTATTTTGGCTTGAAATGAAGCCATAACGGTATCTTTTAATTTATTGAATTTTTTTGCTATTTTATTTGAATTTTCTCTTACGCGTCGGGTCGGAACGGAACGAAACGAATCTATAATTTTTATTTTCTCTCTTTGAGCCTTTTCCAACCTATTTTAGCTAGAAATGACGCCATAATGGATTTTTGTCATTTTTCTCATTTTTTTGCCAATTTTTTTTGAATATTCTACTACGCGTCGAGTGGGAACGAAACGGAACGGCAATTTTTATTTTCTCAATTCCTCGGCCTTTTCCAACCTATTTTGCCTTGGAATGAAGCCACAATGGTATTTTTTGATTTTTTTTCTCTTTTTTTGTAATTTTCTATTACATGTCGGGTAAGAACGGAACGGAAAGTCAATTTTTATTTTTTCTCTTTCTCGGCCTTTTCCAACCTATTTTGGCCTGAAATGAAGCCATAATGGTATCTTTTAATTTAATGAATTTTTTTGCTATTTTATTTTGAATTTTCTCTTACGCGTCAGGTCGGAACGGAACGAAACGAAACGATAATTTTTATTTTCTCTCTCTGAGCCTTTTCCAACCTGTTTTGGCTTGAAATGACGCCATAATGGTATTTTTTAATTTTTTGAATTTGTTGCTATTTTTTTGGAATTTTCCATTACGCATCGATTTGGAACGGAACGGAACGATAATTTTAATTTTCTCTCTTCCTCGACCTTTTCCACCCTATTTTGGCTTCAAAAGAAGCCATAATGGTATTTTTTAATTTCTTGAATTTTTCTGTTATTTTTTTGGAATTTTCTATTACGCATCGATTTGGAACGGAACGGAACGATAATTTTTATTTTCTCTCTTCCTCGACCTTTTCCACCCTATTATGGCGTCAAAAGAAGCCATAATGGTATTTTTTAATTTCTTGAATTTTTTTTGCCATTTTTTTGGAATTTTCTATTACGCTTTGGGTAGAAACGAAACGGAACGATAATTTTTATTTCCTCTCTTCGTTAGCCTTTTACAACCTGTTTTGGCTGGAAATGACGCCATAATGGATTTTAATCATTTTTTCCTAATTTTTTTGGAATTTTCTATTACGCGTCGAGTGGGAACGAAACGGAACGGCAATTTTTATTTTATCCATTCCTCGGCCTTTTCCAACCTATTTTGGCTTGGAATGATGCCACAATGGTATTTTTGGATTTTTTGATTTTTTTTTTCTCTTTATTTGGAATTTTCTATTACCTATCGGGTAAGAACGGAACTGAAAGAAACTTTTTATTTTTTCTCTTTTTCGGCAATTTCCAACCTATTTTTGCTTGAAATGAAGCCA